>BPLR01009868.1:0-45382 GCA_021605095.1 Caerostris extrusa | reverse complement strand
ATTTTTAATCACTTAATGTCTTAAAAGTAACGAGAAATTGCATGATAACTAAAATAGTAAGCTTTGGAACAAATGAGACTCAGTTTCAAACTAGACTTGCGAACCGAATCGAAAGTTGCCTTGTCTACTTCGAGATATAACATTTGATGACAGCTGTAACGATGATATTCGATGACAGCTGTAGAGATGATATGGATGCGATGATCTTTAAATACGTGCATAGTAAGGTTTCTGAATTGTGTTTGAAGAAGCAAATGGGTAGTTTAACTTTTTTGTCTGTTTCTTTACACTGGCTATACAAATTAAGATACTTCCAGGTATAATAAAATCTGTACATTTTACTTACAATCATCGTAGTTCATCATCAATCCATTTTCCTCAATCTTTAGTTGCAATTATTAATTAAATAATTAGATGAAGTCTCATTACCCTTTTATATTCAACTGGCCTACACATAATTGATATTCTTATTAAATTTAACTCAAACGTAACTCAATTGATCTACTGACCAATTCCCGTTAGATGCTGAGCACAAACTAGACCTCTGTCTCGGTCGAAATCTATTGCAAATCCCGCTCGAATTCTTTCTTAACTTCCCTTCTGCCATGTTATTGCAGCGAGGAAAAAGTATGAAAAATGTTCTTTCTTTGTCCTTTCCAAGGTCCCTTCAGTAATTATTTTTTCTCTTAATCACCCTTTCTACATTAGAAACTTCTAAAAACATGACATACACTACAGACAGTGTCAACCCTCCGCAGAAACAGCCACTTTGACAGATCGCATCGTACTCGTATTAACACTAAGGTCAATATGCACCCATCAAATGACAACAATCTATGGAATATCCGCAAAAAGTATAAAATTCCCTGCATTGGATAAAAATATTTTGAAATTTCTAAATGTAAAAGTCTTTCTTACTCTTCATATTAATCTTAGCACAATATTTCACCTTAAGTACATTTCAAATATCATCCATGTTTTATACATTCTATTTTCATTTAATTACAAATTACTGACAGCCAAAGTTAATCAAACATCAACGCAGTCAGAACTTCACGTCTAAAACTCAAACTCAAATTTATTTGGATGGATCTAAATGGAAAAATATCTTCTGGGATGATACACACGAGCATAAAATCCTCAACATCGGATAAAAATATCTTGAAAACTTCTAAATGTAAAGCCTTTCTTGCTCTTCATATTAGTCTGAACACAATATTTTTCGTATACACATTTCAAATATCATCCATGGTTAATTCAGGCTGTTTGTCTTTAGTTACAAATTACTGACAGCCAAAGTTAATTAAACATCAACGCAGTTAGGACTTCACGTTTAAATTCAGTCAGCGTAATACTATTTTCAAATATTTATTAATATGTATTTAAATTAACAATTGTATACAAAGATTCGACATATGAGCTCATTCATCGCAATAGTCAGAAAACAGATTAAACTGCGCAAGATTGATATTAGTGCGAAGTTTCATTTATTACTAACTGTATTACTCCCACAAAGCTTTCTGTCGACAATTAATATTTGAGGCTTGAGGCAGACCATTTTAACTAACTTCCTCCTTCAAAAGCTATCAATAAAATTACATTCAACTGGAAGGTTTATTTTCTAGTTTGTCTGGTATATATAAGAGGAAAATCCTATTGACCCTTCCGAAAGCATTGCAAACATAATTTGTGACTGTCTAATTCGTTAAATAAAAGGGGGATAGCAACTTAATTGTAGTACTTCGTTCAGATTGGACGTCAATTGGTTTTAAGGGCTGACAGCTTGCAGACATTCTCGCCTAAAATGATTAATTTAGTTTTGGAATTAAGATATGACATTTCATAAAATGTACGTCAAACTAGATTCAGGTTAGACCTTTCTGTCAGATAAATGTAAACAGTGATTCTAATGTTTCGTTATTGTAACATTAGAGAATATCATTTTGAATGTTTGATCATACACTTGGTAAACTTTATTTAGAGGGTAACTAATATTCACGTAAAATTAAGTTTACATTTCAATCATGTAAGTTATTCGGCAGAAAATTTTATTACGTATTTAAAATTATAAAAAATTAAAATTAAAATATTTTTACATACCCGAGTTCACATTTGAAACTACTAACATAATATTATTTATAATTATCTAATTAGATAAAACATTTTTAATTCAATTGAATGAGAACAGTATTTTTCACAAATTAAAAAAAAAATTAAATTCTTTTGCTATACTTAAGAAAGAAAAATTAAACATTATATATAAATTAGAAAATATCACTTCTTTTTAAATAAACAAATAAAATGAAATAATTTAACTTGCTCAAAATGCTAATGTAAACAATAATTTGCATTTAAAAAATCTTTATAAATATAGTTCTGATAAAATAAAATAAGAAAAAGCTTAGCTTAGTTGAAAAATATTAATAATACTAAAGTAAACAATAGTTTGAAAGCAATATATTTTAATAAAAATAATTTTGATAAAATAAAATAAAAAAAAAAATTTAAGTTTAGTTGAAAAATAATTAACTTTCTTTTTAAATAGTCTCTTAAAATGAATTTCAGTATAAGTATAGAAATATACAATAAAATACATTCTTTATTTTTACTTATAAAATAGTGTTTTATTTTTAATATTTTATGAAATATTTTACTACACTTTTGTAATTTAAAATAAACTATCTCTTGAATACATTATTTTCAGCAGACATTTTGATTTAAAAAGAGTCTGTATAATTCAGATTTATTTTTGTGTCAAAAGCTAACTTTATTTTTAATAACATCAGCTGAATTCACAGCAAAAAATTTTATAAAATCTATATGGTACAAAAATTTAAGGAAATGAATGCCATGCAATCGACAGAGAAGCATTTTGTTTTTGCGGAAGTTAAACAGAAAACTTATTTTATCTTTGTGACAAGAACGTTTTTAATTTAAAATATAAACATAATAAATAATGTGCTGAAATATTACAATCAGTTTTGTTGGTTGGCTTTTTGTTTCAATTTAATGAATCTACCGGAATTTTGTATTAAATTTCTTAACACTATGAGAAAAATTACTACCTGAATAGTTTTAAAAAGGAAAAAATTCTTCAATGGGACAAATTGCATAATAACGTTCATCATTCTTGAGCGAATGCTTTAGATATAAATGACTTAACAATATTTGATAAAATTCATTTATCACATTTAAATATACAAACAATTTTGGTTTCTGTAAACTTCAAAACATATTTTTCACTAAAACTTACGCTTTTAAAAAAACATATACCCTATCGGAACACTAGCAACTGGGTTTTTGATTAAATGGAGTAAATTATAATACGTTTTGCTTATGAAAATATTTACAAATTAAATACAATTTTATGCATTATTATACCATAATTTCTTACACACTAAATTTATAAAAAAAGGAAGATTCTTTATTATTATAAATATTATATTATTATTCTTATTACAAAACATTCTTTAACATTTGTTCTCTTGTAGTATTAACTCTTAAAAGTTTGAAAAATAAAATGGTTTTATTTTTAAAAGAGAGAGAAAAAGCGTTCAAGTACTTTTTGCAGAAATGACTTTTTATTTGGAAAATTAGAGAAAATCAATTTTTGCTACTTTCAATAGTATCTATTCGTTTATTCATTATTATACCATAATTTTACTTAATTTCTTTTACACTAAGTTTATAAAAAAATAAAAATTCTTTATTATTATTAATATTAATAAATTATTACAAAATTTTCTATTATAAAACATTCTTTAAAATGTCTTCTTGTTGTAATATTAACTCTTAAAAGTTTGAAAAATAAAATGTTTACATTTTTTAAAAAGAGAAAACGTTCAAGTACTTTTTGCAGAAATGACTTTTTATTTGGAAAAATTAGAAAAATCAATTTTTGCTAGTTTTAATCGTAAATCCTAAACTTAAGGATAAATTTTTTACCACAGCGAAGTTTTTCTTGATCAGTAGTTACGTCTACAGCTACTGTGCAGGAAAGTTCAGGTTCAATTGGAGGCGGGCAATGCTATCATTGCTTCATGCTCGACGACTATCTTAAGGAAAGTCTCATGTTTTTAATCAGATGGCCTGTATGTTTTTACTGTTCTCTCCAATACATGGAGCTAATGCGGGGCTTTTAAACCCTAAAAGCTTCCTAGATGACAGTTACCTTCTTTTCATTGCCCCGTTAAGCAGTAGGTCCATAAAGTGTGCATAAAATGACCGTAAAGCGACAAACCAAATCTCTTCATCACCCATCGATGAGCTGTTCGTGTTATAGGTTATATGGGGCCCACCAATGTACAGTTCATCTTTCGAAATTAGGATTTTATATATATATAGAGAGATGCTAACTTTTTTTTTTTTAAAATTAACTTTGCTAATTTGTCTCAGATCCCCAGAATAAATGAATTTCAATCTAAAAATAGGAAAAAAAATTAATATTTAAATAGAAAAATATTGTCTATATTACACATTTTATATCCAGTTTTTATATTTTTAATTTCCACTTAAAATTTTAAATTTTGCTGCCTTTAGTTAGAATCCTTCTTTGGTTGTTTGTTCTAGTGTAGGGTGGTTTGTCACTCTACGGTCATTTTTTGGGGGCTAATTAGACAGGGACCTACAGATTAACGTGTATTTCGAACCACTAACAAACATCCATGCCACCTCGAAATTCGAACCTGAAGCCTGTGGTAACAAGGCCAGAGCGCTAGCCAGTTTGTTCTAGAAAATAAAAGTTTAAAAAATATTTCCAACGTTTGCTGAATAGATCTGAATATTAATTTTTAAAAATTATGAATAACAATGCGGTAGAAAAAAATTTGAGACTTAGGAAACAGTAACTTGATTTTTGTCCACTTGTTTCATGCTTCCTCTAATTCATCTAAAACAATGAGCTTTGGAAAATCATTAGTTGCATTTTTTTATCTTTTTAATACTGTATTTTCTTTTTTTCGATGACACCCCCGCTATTTTTTCTTTCTTTTGAAGTTTTCCAAACTCATATCTTGTTGTAAGAGTAACTAAATTTTCCTTTAATTGCTCTGGAAATAATAAAGATGAAAAATGAAGAAAAAAATTCGACCTACACGCATTTTCTTTAAGATGCCTAAATTTTTGTGAAAAAAAAATTACTGTCCTCCATTTAAAAAAATTAGAGAGAGAGATTTGTTACATAGGCTCTTTTATTTACTTTCGACAAATAATCTTTCCTTAACATTTTCCTTCTTAAAAACTTCAGATTTTTATCAAAAGAAAGTCAATTGGGTTTTCAATATAAGTTACCTCTTTCATTGGCACAAAAAAGGTAACTACTCTATCTTACCAGAAAATGGTAGTTCTTTTTTGATAATAAAGTTCTGTTAGACTTTTTGGTTCACTCTTTTTACTTATTGTAGTTATAAATCTTCTCTAACCTGTAATCATCTAATTGAATCAATGTTTTAAATGGCTTTCAAAACTTCTCAATTTTTACTTTGTTAGCAGTAGTTCTTTATCCAAGTCTAAAGTCGCTATAAATACTCGATCTGTTCTTTGTTTTTTCAAACCATTCTTTGTTGACATCACAAAAAAATAGTTGTTTGCAGTGGTGAAATAAGAAACTTAAGTAGCATAATAAACTTTCATTTTTCTTGATATTTTTTCATGTTAAGTGTATTAAAGAAATTACATTTCCACTTTGTTTACTTCAAAAATATAATTATTAATTGAACATCTTTTTCAAAAACAATAGACTTCCATGCAATTGATTTGTTTGTAGCTAATTAGTATAATAAGTTCAATTTTTAACAATAACAATTTATAGTATATTTATAATTATGATTTGTAATTATATTAATTTTATAATTATGTACTTACAACTTATAATTAACTTTTACAATAACAATTAATATTCAATTTTAATTACGTGTGACAAAAATTTGGTATGGATTTAACGAAGAACCTGACATCTTATAAAATGATAATTGGAATCGATATTCAAAAGTCTAAACATATAAGTTATAATGTGCAATTTAGTTAGGCATGTTCTTGAAATGGAAAGAAATTGGGACATACCAATAGTCCGAAAAAATTACCATTTCTAATATTTGTTGGCATTAAAGACCAAACCAACACTTTAAATATTACAGCTGCTAAAAAAGAAATAATAGGGCAAGGAATTCTCTATAGTATTACTGTGCCCAAAAGTAAGACCAATTATTTTTTTTCAAAAACCCTTTATTTATTCTTCAAATTTATTTCATCGCCTTTAAAGTAATCCCCTTGCACTTATGTCAACGTTTTCCAATCCTCAATGCATACTAAAAAGTCATCGGCAGGAATGACCTTCAAAGCGGTCTACGATTCACGTTGAATCTCTTCAATCGACTCGAGTGGTCTTTTGAGTTTAAGGAACAGCCAGAAGTCGCACGGTGTGAATACGGTGGTTGTTCTGCATTCAGTATTTTCAGTACCAATCAAGATTTGACGCGTTTGAGGTGATAGTGCCAGCAACCTAAAAGAAAAAAAAAATTGAGATTCCATAAGCCCGGAATTTTAAATTGAAAATTGGTCTTACTTTTTGGACACAGTAGTATAATGTGTAATTTAATTCAGCCTGTTCTTGAAATGGAAAAATCGGGCATACCAATATTCCGAAAGAAATTACCACTTCTAATATTTGTTGGCATTCAAGACCAAAAACCATCACTTCAGATATCAAAGTTGCTAAAAGAAATAATAGAAAAAGGAAATCTCTATAGTAAAATTAACAAGATAGCTCACAAAATCTTCTTAAAAAAAACAGAAAATGTAAACAGAAATCTCATTCCCAGTTAAACTAAAAACAACAACAGTAGGCTATTATCTAAATTGTTAAATGTTGAAATATATTCAATTTCTTAATTTTGGTTAACAGCTGTTTAATATTTTGGATGTTTATTTAATAATAAATAAATTACTATATTCCATTGTAATTCGCCAATTGTTAAACATAGAAATATATTCAATTTCTTAATTTTGGTTAACAGTTTTAAATACTTTGGATGTTTATTTAATAATAAATAAATTATGATATTCCATTTAAATGCATTAGTACATATTATAGTTTACGTAGTAAAGTAAAGTAACTTAATTTACTTACTTTTGATCTTTAGTAAATATTTAATGTAACTACTTCTATGTAACTATTTTACCGAGTAACGAACTTAATTGTAATTGAGAAGCGGTCTGGTGCTTAGCGAAATTGATTTCTAATTTATGGAATTTCTGTTAAAAGTCCTGCAAGCTAGTCTAACGGAGAGTTCACGTGTTTTACACTGGATTGAGCAAGATAATTTAGTAAGTAAGTAATTGGCCGCTTTATAGTGATTTCACTATAAAAGGGGGCCAATATATTAGCGAGTTCATGGGCTAATGATTAGACATGTGAGTTCCCTCACATTAGAAAGGGCTTATTGTGATTTATTATTGGCTTGGAATATTTATATAAATATTCGAAATTTAATAGTAAGATTCACTGGTATGTGATACATATTTTACGAAAAAGTTTAAGTAACTAAGCAGAATTTTCAACAGAGGATATTCAATTATTTACCAAAATATATTTATTTTTGAGGTGCAATGTAGATCTACCTCCTAGAGTTACACCCTGGGCAACGTTCTATACTGCTGCTGTAGCAGCTATCCTAAAAATTGTTCGGTTGGTCTACATGTTTTGCAATGGGATGCTGGTGGTTTGTCTCAATCAAAAAGAACTCATCTAATTCACACATGAAGTCTTTGAAGGCTGGCGTTGGGGAAGAGGGAAGTTGTGCTTCAATGGATACCTTAGCATTGTGGAGTTTGCGATCGAACAGGCTGATTTCCTTGCAAGAAAGGGTTTCAGATTGCTCAATCAAGATGCTCACCTCAAGACGCTATATCAAACAGACTCTGAATAGAAATTATAAATTACAGTTGCTTGACCGAATACAGGTAAAACAATGGACAATGGAAAGTTAGGATCTTCTCTCAATTACAAGCGGTCCACCTAGTGTAGTGTTGCTCAGTTCTGCCTTTTAGCAGATCACGAATGTCTATGTGAACATCTACATTTCATTGGGAGTTTCGACCAACCAAACTGCTCTTTGGGATTTCGAAGAACTAATGAACCGTCTCCATCTTTGCTTGGCATTGCGAATCCAAGACTGCTAGATACTGGCAAGCTAGAGAACTTTTAAGGCAATGGCTACGGTGAATTCTTTTGTTTACATTTTATTTTTATTTTTTTCCCTTTTTGTATTTCCTTGCCATTGGAAATTTTAAAAAAATTATTTTTAAAAGTAGACGAAATAATGACAAAAATTTCATATTCAAAAGAGAATGTGAAAATAATCAATTTATTAAAAAAATAATAATAATCAACATATTCGATTGCTATAGTTTTTAGATTTGTATTCATTGGTACACATTTTCTGCCTTGAATAATTTTTATGTAGATCACCATATGCCCATATAATATAATCCAAAATAGATTGTTATTTTTTATCTCTATTCATAAAATACCATAAATCAAAATCATTGTTGTTGTTGTTTTTCACAAAAAGAGAAACTGCTATTTTTCACTGAGGTTAATTTAGGCAGCCGTAAGAATGTGCCAATCGTTATTTTTTAGAATTTTTTTAGTAAGTAAATATCAGATCCCTAAACTTCATCAATAAATAAAACTTTTTGCCGTTTGCTTTAGAGCACAGTAAATTAATAAGTAAGTAATTTCTCTATAAAGTGGCCAATAAAATCTGCGAGTTCATATGCTAATGATGTGAGTTCCCTCACATTAGACACAGTTGATTGTGATTTGTTATTGACTTGGAATATTTATATAAATATTTGAAATCTCATATTAAGATTCACTGGTGTGTGATACATATTTTCCGAAAAAGTCTTCACTAAGCAGAATTTTCCCAGAGGATATTCAATTATTAACTACAACATATTTATTTTTAAAAGTGGAACAAAGAACAACAAAAATTTAAGATACAGAAAAGAATGTGGAAATAATCAGTTTTATTAAAAAAAATAATATTCATCACATTCTATAATCGCTGTATTTTTGCAATTATGCTATAATTGGTAATTATCATTCCTATAATTTTGATAATTAACATTGATATGGTAATTATCATTGCTATAATTTTGATAACTATCATTAATATGGTAATAATCATTGCCATAATTTTTTAGTAATTATCATTTGCTATAATTTTTGATTTTCAGATTTGTATTCATTGGTACACATTTTTTGCTTGAAATATTTTTACGTAGATCACCATATGATCCATATAATATAATCCAAAATCCATTGTGCTTTTTATCACTATCCATAAAATACCATAAATCAAAATCATTGTTGTTGTTGTTTTTCACAAAAAAGAGAAACTGTTATTTTCACTGAGGTTAATTTAAGCAGCCGTAAGAATGTACCAATGTTATTTTTTTAGTAAGTAAGATATCAGATCCCTAAGCTTCATCAATAAATAAAACTTTTGCCGCTCGCTTGAGTCCTGACACCTTATCTATCTTCGGAATTTTCTCAGGGCAATCCACCAGATTTCTCGTAAAAACTGAAATCGACTCCAACATAAATTTTTTTTTATTGCTTGTGATTGAGATGTTTCTGCAGCTGGAACACTTTATTTATATTCTGCCATAAAGCAGATGAAAGGAATCGCATGTTTCATAGAAAAGCGTTTTTCGACATCCACTTAAAAATGTAGTGCAAAATGCAAATCGTGGGAGAAATATTTATTTAAATGAGATGCTTTCGTGAGCAATTTTATGAGTACATTCTCCGATCCGTTATATTCTCCCAGCGGTTACTTAAATGCAGAAAAAGTAAATTCCTTTTTTATTTTTTTTTTTTTTCAGCTCCCTTCCTTTTTGATTAGAAAGCTCAACAAAACCTTTTTGAAGAAATTTGAGGATAATTTTGTTTAAACTAAACTACTTATGTAGAAAATTTAGATTCAGATAAATATGTAAATAAATGATATTTTTGGTCTCTAGTCAATTTTTGTTTTTTCTTTTACTCACGTTTGCATTCAAAAAAGCATATTTATAAAAAACAGCAAAATATCTAAATGACAGAAATAAGCTATTTTTGAATGAAGGACTGACTATTAAGTGTTTATCATAGTTAACATATATATCTATTTTTGATTTCATTTCACTTCTATTTTTGAAAAGCATTTTATATATATATATATATAAATTCAAATGGCATGATTCAACTCGTGTTTCATATTTAACTTTTCAAATATATTATATAATAAATTAATTTCTAACTTCCTTAACACCACATTTACATTTTATTACTGGCTGTACATTTTCAGAAATCTTTATTTATGTTAAGTTTTCTGACTAACATACACACATATCTAATATAAATATTTTGCATGTTTAAATATATATATATAACGTAATATGCATGTGTTTGAGCAGTATTTATTACAAAAATAACGAAAACTAAATGAGTTTTGTAAATATGATATTTTAAATAATAGACTGCTATTAAATGTTTCTGCTTTTAATCAGTTATTTATATCTGTTTTTTTTTTTTTCATTTCACTTCTATTTTGTAAATTTAATGCGTATTATTTTATAAAATCAAACGATTTGATTCAAATCGCGTTTCTCATTTAGCTGGTCAACTATATTCCTTTATAAATTAATTTATAATTCCCTTAACATCGTATTTAAGGTCTTAACATTTTCGTAAATCTTTATTTACTTTGTATTTTCTAACAACACGCAAACATTCTCTATAATATAGATATATTTTGAATGTTTAAATATGTATATAAAATAATATGCATGTGTTTGAGCATTATTTATGGCAATACAATAACTAAGAACTGAATGAGTTTTGTATATATGATAGAAATACGATATTTTAAATAATACACTGACTAATAAGCGTTTTTGATTTTTTTATAGTTAGCATTTGGTGAGTATTTTTTATTTCATTTTTACTTCTATTTTTATAATGTATATTTTATATATATATATGACTTGATTCAAATCGTTTTCTCACTTGACTTGTCAGATATACCGCTTGATAAACTGATATTTAAATATCTTGATACCACATTTAAAGCCCTAACATTTTCATAAATCTTTATTTTTTGGAATAGGACAAGAATATTACATTTTCTGATAAACATACATACGCACGCATATATATATAAACTCTGCATATTTAAATATGTATATAATTTGATTTACATGTGTTTATGTATATTATGTATGCTTGTGTATCTACTACAAGAAATAACTAAGAACTTTTTAGGCCTTTTAAATATGATAGATGTAGGTTATTTTGAATGAAGGACTAGCTACTAAATGCTTCTGCTATAGTAACTATAATACATTTTGGAATGAATTTCAGTTTAATTACTTATGAAAAGTGCATTAAATTAGGTAATTGATGTTTTTATTCAAAGAAAATAAAAAGATTGTTATATGCTTTTCCATAAAAATGAAATTACAGAAAATTACCATTTACGAGAAAGTTATATAAACACTATATCAGAAATAATACTAAATAAATCTTAGCATTTCTTGTTGCTTATCGGTGAAGATCAGGGCCATTTATGTATGCAACAAATAACTCAGCGACTGGCAATGAGAGGAAGGCATATTGACTCTTGATAGAACTTTAAAGGGTAACTACCCTGTGTGTGCGATTCGTGACTGCAACACACGTATTGTCACAAATATATATACAGAATTAACTAATTAAAATCGAGTCTTAAGAGTTTTATGATTGTTAAAGTATACAGGTAAATTTTTCTTTGAAAGTTTGACACATCTTGTCCCAACAAAATTTACCTCCAAAAGCACACCCAGATCTCATCTCTTCCTATCAGCCACTGTTCATGATATACAGTAGCTCAGGGGTCTCAAACTACGGCCCGCCAGTGTCATCAATCCGGGTCCGTGACAGCGAATAGCTTATTGTCGTTGTAATAAGTTAGATAAAAAAAAAACATAGAATGTTAATAACTCGGTTTTATTGACTTGCTAGGTAAAAGCTTAATGACAAGCATGTACGCAGAAAATTTAACATAAGCATAACAACTAACAAATAATTGAAAGGAATCCCACTAACATTGTAAACTAGTGAACATCCCGCGGTTACCCTCAGTAATTATGTTGGGGTAAAAGAGTATCGCATATGTATGTATATCGATGTTTAGAATGTATATATCCTGAATCAAACATATGATTTTTATCCTGAAAATCCCCAGGAACGGACTAGTCTAGAAAATTATAGATAATGGTAGAAAAATTAAAACGGTTTGGTCCTTGGTACTTACTGGGTAAACAGTATGGCCCTAAGGCTGGAAAGTTTGGAGACCCCTGCTGTAGCTTAATGTTTTGTTATGCTTTTTCTTATGTTTTGTGGATCACAGATACTTGACGATTTAAATTAAGGATGGGATATACGATAGGAATATGTCATGAGACTTTCGTGAGAAGTCCTATTTTGAAATAATTATTTTAATGTTGAATTTTTTTTTATTATAACTTAATAAGAAAGAATTTTTTAATATCTTTTTTTTACATTTGTTTTATAACGTCTCGGCCTATACTAGACTTCAAGATTCAGATTCATGGGAACACTGTAATTTTTATTTACAAACATTATATACATACATACAGAACTCTAATTACAAAAATTGAAAATTAAGGATATAAATTAGATACACAAGTGCAGTTCATTCCAAATTCGGAGATTTTCAGAGTTCTCGAGTCTACGGTGAATATAAACGCCTGGTCTGCGACAGACCTCAACTACCACACGGCGGGATCCACGAAACCACAAGGGGCTCACTTTGTAAACAGGCGGAAAACTTCGACCTATTCACTCACTTCAGGAAAGATAAAACCCTTCTTGTCGACTCGTCGCAGAACTCTCTCTCTTCTTCACCAAAAATATCCTTTTGAGACAATCCTCAAGAGGAGGGAAAGCTTCCCTCACTTCTCATTAGAGTTGATATTTCTCAATTCGGGGTCTATCACCCATCACGATGGAACAACTCATAGTATATCATATTCAATCTGTAGTTGTTTAGACCTGTGAAGGTCGCACAGATATTCGCTAATTTCCTCATTATGATACCGAATATGTGCTATCAGATTTGAGTGGCACGTTGTTCTCATTAGTACAAAAACACTAATTGCATGTATTATAACTACCCACAATAAAGTTCGTCTCCTGTCAAATTTGAGTGATGTGTTTATTATATATTTGTCAAATAGCATACATTCCTCTTTCCTGGGAATGAAATGCCAAAATTCTTCTCGTTAGAAAAAAATATTCTACAGTTTCGATTGATAGCTTATGCTGCAAATTTACTTATCTGAAAATTTTATTAGGGAGGCATCCAAATTAAAAGAAATGTTTTTTAAATATTCTTAAATTAAATTTAAACTGCTTCTATAATTAAGCAGCTTTTTGCATGATACATTCCATAATAAGAGGTGTATTACGAAGAAACAAAATATTTATTGAGGTATGGCTTGGTATTTTAAATCTATTTAAAAATGGCATGGATCTTTTATTATCAAATTATCTAAAACTAAAACAATATTTAAACGAATGCATTTGAATTATCAAGAATAAATGCTGAAAAAGTGTGGAAATGCTTACAAAAGTCATAAACATCTTTTCCTTAATCCATCTTATCCTTAAATTCTTATGATTCATAAGAAACTTCTGACAAAGATGTTCAATAATGGTTGTTGTTGTTGCTTATCCCCTTGATTTAGAATCCTAAACCAAGTCCAGTAGATCATGCTGCATCAATAGATCGTAAACTGTCCTCCCCTCATTCAACAGTTGCCTCACAGAGGCACCAATACAATCGATGAGATGAGAGGGAGACGCGATGGCCGAACAATGACAAAGGGTATATGTCTTCTCGTCTCCATTGAAGGTCAAACTCTTAGTGTGGCCAGTTCTTAGTCTAGCTAAAGCCGTTTGAGCAGGTCTAGGACAGGAGCACTGCAAGGACATACCAGGGTATTTAGCGGCGTACCATGCATGAATGGGTGGTGACCTCCAAGAGGTATTCACTCTGGCTAAAGTCATGGAATGAACCTCTGAAGCTAACAGATTGGAAGAAGAAGCTTTGGGAAGTTCGCAACCTTCCCTAGCGAGCAGATCAGCAATTTCATTTCCGTAGATGCCCACATGGGAGGGAATCCACTGAATGATGATGGTTTTACCATAAAGACGAAATTCCATTCAATTATTTCTCCAATTTTAATTAAATCACCACAACTCAAATAGTGAAAAATAACTACACATTATTTCAACCAAACTTTATTCGTTGTAATTTGAATTGAAAATTTTATTACTTGATGAATATTTGTAGCAGCTGATAACGTTATAAGAAATATGCTAATATCCCTTTAACCTCTTTACATTTCTTTTACTTCGCTAAACTGCTGATATAATGCAATTTTTTGTAAATAAATTAATGTCATCATTAAAATGAATTAATATTAACAATTCTTCAATCAATACTTGTTGTGATAAAATATTTAATTTTCATTTCCTTTTTTTCTCTAAAGTCAAGTAAATTTTCATTTTTATAAATTTATTTATAATTCAATAAATATTTTTCTTTTTAATTATAGCAAATTCCTTTGGTTGCTTAATTTTTCTAATACATTTTAAGAATATTTGTAAATATATTTCTTCATTTTTTAATTATTATCCTTCAGAAGGGAAACAACCAGTATCACTGCTTAAAATATTAGCCAAAGTATTAGCATACGCGATGCATGAAATACGAAATAGCTACATTTATTGCACATTTTTATGAAAGTTTATAATTTTATTTTCTAATAGCATAAAAACAGCCAGTTGCTGATTTCGCATTCACGTTTCCTTAATGTCAAAAAAAAAGAAGGAATATACTTTATGAATACCACTTCAATATTAATGGAAATAGAAATTCCGCAAATCTTATATAAATGTTTATTTTTAAAAATTGGAAGATTTGTATATACTTCAATACATATTGTTCTTCTCAGTTTTTTGTAAATTTCTTCGATCAACTTTTTCTGATGCATTTTAAGAATATTCATCCGTAGTTGTCTTTCTGTATTTTTTTAATTACTTCCCTATTAAAGGATGACAATATTAATATACATCTTGCATATAAAATACAAAATAGCAATAATTATTCATCATTTTTATAAATTCATATGTATAATCCCATTCTCTTTTATCACAACAGGTGGAGCCAGCTGCCAAACTCAATTGCATGTTTCATTAATGTTAAAAAATAAGGAATTTACTTTGTTAAATCAATTTTCATAATTAAAAATTTAAATAAATGGATGTCTGAGCGCAAGGTTGACGGTTCGAATCTAAACCCAACGCCTTTCGCTATTCAGCTAAGTTTGCACCTTAAATTCTTTTGCCGACTAGTGACACAGGTTTTATTTTACTTTATTTTTTACCCCTTTTTGTGTAAAATAAAAGGATTAGGAAAAAAATTATCAAAAATGAAAAATAATAATAATAGTAAAATAAATAAGTAAAAAAAATTAAAATAGTGATAAAATATCAGAGCTTTGGTCCTGAGTTTGGACTTTTTTTCCGGGGGAAGGCTATTAATTCTTTATATGCCCACACATTCAGTAATCTTAATTTTAAATCATATTCAATAGTTTTATGGCATCCACAACTGATCCCTAATTGTACCGAATTTTAACTTAAATTCTTTTTAATTTTTTTTTATCTTACTTTTATTTATTTTTAGTATTTTCAAATTTTTTAGAGTACCATTTTTAATTTTTAGAAACTTTATTTTTTATCTCCATTACTAACCCAAAGCAGCCAATTACAATTGTAAATATACATATGAATTAAGATGAGGAGGTTAAGGAGTCTATCCCAGGGATCGGCAACCTGCGGTTCGCGAGCCACATGCGGCTCTTTTTTGTTCCATACGCAAATATTATTTATTTTATCAAAAAAAGCATTTAAAAATCGTTCTGAATCGATTAACGAGGATTAGGCACCGATTCTGTCTCTCAGCCACTTGTACTCGCTTTTCACCGCACCCCTCCCTCGTGACAAGCGTCGTCACTGTCGTCAGTCTATCGGAAGTTCTCGAATGACGCCGTCGTCGGATGTTTCTATGTAGATTTTAATTCGCTTTCGACGCAACACAATTTGGCGTCTTCATCAGCTTTGACTGTGACGTATAGTTTGTTGTTTTAAGTAAAAGAGTTAGAAGCGAATTATCTTCTCAAAGTTATGTATGTATATATATATATATAAACTCATGTTTGTGAAAATTGCAACACCATGAAGGAATCGTCATAATTGAATGAAATTTAATACGCAGTTGAGTGGTAGTGGTACAAATAAATGATTAAATGTTCAAAACAAACAAACAATAACAAGAGATCGAAATCAGTATTTTTGTGTAGCCACCACGCGCCGCAATAAGTGCTGCTACACGACGTGGCATGGAGTCAAACACATTTTGAATGTCTGCCTGAGGAAGAGCATTCCATATTGTTTGTATGCGCACCAAAGTTCGTCTGCAGAAGCAACAGGACGAGGATCACGAGTGAGACGCCGACCAACGAAATCCCACACATGTTCAATCGGCGACATATCCGGGGAATACGCAGGCCAAGGAAGAAGCTGTACCTGCCGCGTTGCAAAAGAAGGATTGAACAGTCCTAGCGATATGAGGGCGGGCGTTGTCCTGTTGAAATACAGCGCCTGGCAAGCTTTGAAGGAAGGGAACAGCTCGGGGCTGTAGAACTTCACTGATGTACCGGTTGCTGTTCACATTGCCCACAATTCTTAGCAATTGAGATCGTCCATGATATGCTATGGCACATTAGACCATAACTCCGGGTGGTCGTCCACTGTGGCGTTCGATAATGCACTCCGGAAGGTGGCGTTCACCGGCATAGCGTCTGACACGAATGCGGCCATCATGGTACCACAAATTAAAGCGGGATTCGTCAGAAAACACGACATGCTGCCAATCAGCACGCCAGTCTCTATGCTGAGCGGCCCATTGTAGCCGCAGGCGGCGATGGTTTAGCGTGAGATGGATCCTGTATAAAGGAGTCCTTGCGCGCAGTCCACGCTGCAGCAGACGTCTACTAATTGATGAAGCATACAATGAAACACCTGTAGCTATTGACCACTGTGCTGCCAACTGTATAGAGGAAGCTGTACGGTCCGTCAGCGCCATGCGGACCAGGTGTCTATCATCGCGAGCTGACGTCACATTTCGGGGTCCACTCCCGGATTTCCGAGTTGTCCGACACTCGTCCGTCCACTGCTTCCAAAGACGCATCACTGTGCTGCTGTTGCACTGCACACGAGCGGCCACTGCACGATAAGACAATCCAGCTTCACGAAGGCCCATGATTCTCCCCCGTTCAAACTCTGTAAGTTGTTCAAATCTCGCTCTCTTTCGTTGAAGAGGCATAAGTAACGATTGAGCTAACGTTTACCACTAGCAGATAACCACCGATAAACATACACGCCTCGCTACAGCCGTCTATTTATTCGGATCCATCCGCCGTTCAAAGGACGCTGCTCAGCATACGCATGCGCTACGGATTTGAAATTCTAATCATTTGCATATCATGCACTAATTTGCATTTCCTGAAAATTTCAGCTCACTCGCGTAAGTCCTTCATGGTGTTGAAACTTTTCCAAACATAAGTTTATATATATATATAATAAAAAAAAACGAAGTAAAGGTAGGTAACATAATAAGTATTATATTTTTAAAATACATATTATATATATTTTGTTCCAAATAAGATACCTAACTCTTTTTTTTTTTTTTTTGAAGTCAATAAGAAATGTCAAAAAAGAAACAAAGTACTACAGTCAAATGTAACATATTTGCAAGTGGAAGATATTCAACTTTCTTCTGCCATATCACTTGCTATAGATGAGTCTTGCGACATAAAAGACAATTGACACAAGTTGCCCTTTTTGTCAGGTATATGTCGTCCCAAGGTCCAAAAGAAGAACTTCTAGTATTGCTACCACTCTCGGGACAAATTAGAGGGGAAGATATTGTGAATGGCGTGCAAAAATGCCTTGAAGACAATAAGATCAATTTAAATTACAGATGGAGCCAGAAGTATGACAGGAAAAAAAAAAAAATAAAGGGGCAACAACGATTTTTCAGAGCAAAATAAACCACGAAATTCTTACGTTTCACCAAGAAGCCCTTTGTGCCCAAACATTTCCGGCCGAAATAGTTGAGGTCATGAATTTGGTAATCAAGATTGTTAACAGCATATTGTCAAAATCACTCTACCAGCGTCAGTTTAAAGAATTCTTAAACGAAATGGAGACTCAGTATTCCGACCTCTTCTTCTTCACAATAAATTGCGATGGCTTTCCAAAGGTAAGGTGTTGAAACGTTTTGCTTTGTGCTTCAATGAAATAAATATACATACTCACCCTGAATTAGAGAACGACAAATGGTTGCAAAAATTTTACTTTATGGTGGATATCACAGCGAAATTAAATGAGCTGAATCTAAAATTGCAAGTAAAGGAAACCCAGCCTATGTTTGGTAGAAGAATTGGTTTGTTTTGAAGAAAAATTAATTCTTTTTGCAGAAGATATTCAGAGCGGTAAATTACTTCATTTTCAATTTCTAAAGCAAAATCGCGTTAAAACCAGTGCAACTTTTGTTATAACTGTGCTGAGGTACTTCAGCACAGTTATAAAAAAAAAAATTAAAGATGAATTTGCTGACAGGTTTGAGCAATTCAAAACCAACAAAACCACTCTAGCATTCAGTAAATCCTCTCAACACAAATAGTAACGAAATCCACATTGAGCCATTTGGAAATGATACTGGATCTCTAGAAATGCAATTGATCGATTTAAAAAGTAAAGCTTTGTGGAGTGGAAAATTTACAGAGTTGAAAAGCAAGTTGGAGGTCCAGAAATGTATGTACGTAACGCAGCAAAAGTGGACAGCTTTAAAAGAAATGCCGCGAGTTGAGGCACTTATATTCGACGCATGGAATAGTCTTCCAGATTGCTACAATGAGGTGAAGAAGTTGGCATTTGGAGTGCTGACTATCTTCGGATCGACATATTCGTGCGAGCAAGCGTTCTCTTGCATGAATATAATTCAAATTAAAGTAAGAAGCCACCTAACAAATGAAAATTTATAGACGTGTTTGTAACTTAAAACTACAAGTTATAAGCCAAATTTATCCAAACTTTCTAAAACCATGCAAAGCCAACGCTCCCATTCAATTTGTTTGCTGAAATGTATGCTATTGGTTTTTTTATTTTAAGTACCAGTTTCAATGTTTAGTAAAGTTTAAATTTTCTAATTGAATAACCATGCAAAGCCATCGCTCCCATTTAATTTGTTTGCGCAATTGTTTGTTATTGAAGTACAAGTTAGTGTTGTAAGTAAATGTTTAATTGTTTTAATTTTTAATTAAATAATAAGTAATTATCTAATAATGCCATATATATATTATCTAATTTGTTGTGAAAAACACTACTTATATATGAATAAATAGATATTTTTTTCTTATGAATAAATAGATTAGTTCTTTTTTTCAAAAACCTTTATTTATGCAAGTACTATTTATTGTTGGCAAGAAAAATTTTTGTGTCTCTTTAAAAACTTTGAAATTATGTAAATTGTAATTTTTGACTCTTCCGACTCAAAAGGTTGCCGACCCCTGGTCTATCACCATTGGTACTCCGTAATCGGTACGCCAGTTGCCCGTATAGAAATGGTAGAAAAATATGCCTTGCATTGTATTGTAATGAGCATTATATTCCAGCATTGATTTTAGAGTCCCACATTGTAAAGTGTATATATACGTATGCACACATGTATATGTGTATTTATACTGAGTATATAAATAATATTTATAAAGTTGATTTCTGGTGGGTTTTAAAAAGCAAAGTAGATTTTTTGTACAACACTCTAAAAAAAGAAAGAATATAAGCCCATTGCAGTAAATTATACCCTTTATTTATTCTTCCAAATTTATTTCATCGCCTTCAAAGTAATCTCCTCCAGACACAGTGCACTTATGCCAACTTTTTTTCCAATCCTCAATGCATGCTAAAAAGTCCTCGGCAGGGATGGCCTTCAAAGCGGTCTGCGATTCACGTTGAATCTCTTCAATCGACTCAAGACGGTGTCCCCGGTGTGATCTTTTGAGTGTAGGGAATAGCCAGAAGTCGTACGGTGTGAATACGGTGGTTGTGGAACGATATAGGTTTCATTTTTGGCAAAAAGTCACGAAGAATCAGTGCAGTGTTAGCTGGCGCATTCAGTGTTTTCGGTACCAATCGAGATTTGACGCGTTTGAGGCCCAAAATGGAATTGACCGATCCTTTTGAAATTCCAACATCATCAGCAAGGTCTCTAATTGTAAATCGGCAGTTTGTAAGCACCAAATTTTTAATTTTTTGGACGTGAGCTTCGTCGGTTGAGGTTGATGGTCGACCAGATGGCTCTTCATCTACAACACGTTCTCTGCCTTCTTTGAACTGTTTATACCACTTCTAAACATTTCTTTCCGATATAGGAATGCTGAACGAAGAACCGCTGAATAAAAAATTGAAATTTTATAAGCCCCGGGAATTTTAAATTTAAAATTGGTCTTACTTTTGGACACAGTAGTATTTCATTTTTAATTTTTTTTTTTCCCCAAAAAAAAAAAGGCTTGACGGTTTAAGTTTACTTTGAAAGTTTTCATCTTAACATAAATATATTCTGTACAATTAATATACTGAAATTAAAAAAACCATAATAAAATAAATAAAATTTAAACTGGGATAAAATGTCATTTTTATTGAAAGAATACAAAAATATATGAAAGAACAATACAAAATAATGTATATATAATAATATTGAAAGAATACGAAAATATGCAAAAGAACAATACAAGAAGAATACAAAATAATATATATATAATAATATCGAAAGAATACAAAAATATAAATTGTAATACTTTTACGATAAAAATTGCAAATCTGATTTGAATTCCGAAAGGAAGAACAAAAATTGCAGTTAAAAAAAAAATTTACTTTGTTTACATTTTAAAGTGAAGGATAACATCCAAATAATTATAATTATTAATTATATTATTAAATTTTTAAATTATATCTGAAGTTTTATAGGAAATTTTTATAACACGGTATTCTTTAAAATTAATATACTGAAATTAAAATAACTATAATAAAATAAATAAAATTTAAACTGGGAAAAAAATATCATTTTTATTGAAAGAATACAAAAATATACAAAAGAACAATACAAGAAGAATACAAAATAATATATATATATAATAATATTGGAAGAATACAAAAATATGAAAAAGAACAATACAAGAAGAATACAAAATAATATACATATAATAATATCGAAAGAATACCAAAATATGAAAAAGAACAATACAAGAAGAATACAAAAATATGAAAAAGAACAATACAAGAAGAATACAAAAATATGAAAAAGAAGAAAACAAGAAGAATACAAATTAATATAGATATAATAATATTGAAAGAATACAAAAATATGAAAAAGAACAATACAAGGAGAATACAAAAAATATGAAAAAGAGCAATACAAAGAGAATACAAAAATATGAAAAAGAACAATACAAGGAGAATGCAAAAATATGAAAAAAGAACAATACAAAGAGAATACAAAAATATGAAAAAAGAACAATACAAGAAGAATACAAAATAATATACGTATAATAATATCGAAAGAATACAAAAATTTAAATTGTAATACTTTACGATAAAAATTGCAAATCTGATTTAAATTCCAAAATAAAGAACAAAATTTGCAGGTAAAAAAAATTTACTTTGTTTACATTTTAAAGTAAAGGATAGCATCCAAATAATTATATTATTAAATTGTTAAATTACCCTTAAATTTTGCAGCAAGAATTTTATAACATTTATGTGAGCAAGAATAAGTCTCAAGCAGCACATTATAGGGACCGACACCTGTTTTAAAGTTAACAGTTGCAGCCAGTTTTGCTGCACGCATAAAAAATCGTGCTGAGGAAACATTTTGAAAAGCTGCCTTTCCGCAGACACAGAGACCATTATCGGTGATAAAATCCATTATTTTTTGTGCTAACATTTGCGGGATAAGGAAAAAGACTAAAAATAAAAAACAAGAAATGTCATGTTTATTTTTTTAAAATATAATTATCGGCTGGGCTGAAAATTCATAGGCTGACACATAGATGGCGCTACTAGTATTAAATCCATATGATTTTTAGTTAGGCCTAACCTTCAAAAGACGCGTATTTTGAAGGTTAGTATATATATTTAACAGCTGTTGCACTATTAGTATGTGAGTTATAGCATTTTTAGTGCTCATCACGTGCAGTCCGCTCGGCTGACTGTCGATTGGACACCGGTGTGAAATGATGGAGCCATGTTTCATCCATTGTCACATATCGACGCAAAAATTCGGTTTATTACGATTGAACAGCTCCAAACACTGCTTAGAATCATCAATTCGTTGTGGGTTTTGGTCGATTGTGAGCTCGCGCGGCACTCACTTTGAACAGAGCTTTTGTATATCCAAATATTCATTCATGATATGTCAACACGTTCCTTTGATATCTTTAGGGTCTCAGCTATCTCAATCAACTTCACTTTACGGTTATCAGAAATTATTTTGTATACTTTTTTGATGTTTTCGTCGGTAAGAGCCTCTTTGGGGCGTCCACTGCGTGCATCGTCCTCGGTGCTCCTTTCGCCTCGTTTAAATTTTAGCAAACCACTTTTCTACGGTTGATTTTCCTGGTGCAAAGTCCGAATAATGTTTATCAAGCCAAGCAATGCTTTATTAACACACGAAATTCTTTTTTATCCATTTTTTCAAAGTAACAAAAAAGTTGCTTCACTAAAAATGCTATAACTCACATACTAATAGTGCAACGGCTGTCAAATTTATAAACGTGTCTTTTGAAGGTTAGGGCCAACTAAAAATCCTATGGATTTAATACTAGTAGCGCCATCTATGTGTCAGCTTACGAACTTTTCAGCCCACCTGTTACTTCTCTAAAAATAAATTAAATTCATTTTATGGTAACTAAGCAATATTATCAAGAATATGTTTTTAATCATTTTTAAAAAAATTATTTATAAAATCTTATTGCTCTTAAATATTAATTTAAAAAACAAATGTCATGTACTTAATATGCTAACAATATATCTACTATCATTTAAACTTTTATCATTACTTAAATCAAAACAAATATTGACAAATTAAAAAACGCTTTAAGAATATTTTTTTTTGACAAGATATACTTAACTGAAATAACTGTTATAAGCTGAACAGTAAAAAATAAAAAATGAAAAAATATATAATATTAAAAACAAATAATAAATAAAAAGTAATATAAATAAAATAAATAAGAATAAATTAATTAATTAAAAAAATTCTATTTAACTTAAATAATTATGCATGACAATATTATGAAATACTTCAATGATACATCTTATAAAGTATTTGAAATTATATATATATATATATATATATATATATAGTTTTAAAAAGATTTATCTAAATATCATTATTGGAAGAACATAATGACACAGGTATTAAAATGAAATATAAAGATCACATTGCTAAATTGACACTCTTCAAAAAAAAATTCTTAAATAAATGAGATTATAAAAAGTTCGTCTTTAAACTTGAATTTGAAATTAATTTTGAAGTAATGGAAATTTAGTAGTAGTGAAGCTAAGGTTAATGTTCTAACAGATTTATTTGATTACAAAGTATATATTTCTGCATGTGATTGGGCATGTAACTCACAGAAAATTGAGATTCTTTTTGTTTAGTTATAAAAATATGTGTTACGAGAAATTAAAACTATAAGAAAATAATTAAAAATATTTACTCGTTTTCCACCACTATTGAAGCAGCCATTTCCTTTAATAATGGTTCAGATAATAATGAACATTCTGAGCAGTTGGCAACAGTGCTGAAAGAATTTGGGTATATATCTAATACTTCTAAATGCATTTTCTCTATTCCGTACGGAAGAACCTACAAATGTCATTAATATATTAAAACGATTAATGTACACACACACACACATGTACTACTGCG
Source organism: Caerostris extrusa (assembly GCA_021605095.1). Lineage (NCBI taxonomy): Eukaryota > Metazoa > Arthropoda > Arachnida > Araneae > Araneidae > Caerostris > Caerostris extrusa. Next base: position 21,209 of record BPLR01009868.1, on the reverse strand, counting down.
TCCAAAAAGTAAGACCAGTTTTCAATTTAAATTTCCCGGGCATATGGTATTTCATTTTTTTTTTTTTTTTTTTTTTTTTTAGGTTGTTGATCCTGTCCTTGATATCTGTGTGAAATTTGGCGTCAAAATATCCATTAGTGCTTGAGTTACGCTTGGTTTTGTGAGATACTAAAACTGGTTCCGGCGATTTTTGGAATGTCTCTTCAATCGACTCAAAACTGTGTCCCCCGAAGTGGTCTTTTGAGTTTAGGGAATAGCCAGAAGTAGCACAATGCTAAATTAGGTGGATACGGTGGTTGTGGAACGATATGGGCTTCATTTTTATGGGGGCGAAAAAATCACGAAGAATCTATGCATTGTGATCTGGCGCATTCAGTGTTTTCGGTACCCATCGAGATTTGACACGTTTGAGGCCCAGAATGGAACTGACCAATTATTTTGAAATTCCAACATCATAAATGAGATCTCTAATTGCAAATCGACGGTTTGCAAGCACCAAATCTTTAATTTTTGGGCGTGAGCTTCGTCGGTTGAGGTTGATGGTCGACCAGAGGGCCCTTCATCCACAACGCGTTCTCTGCCTTCTTTGAACTGTTTATACCACTTCTTTTTCCCAAAGCCAAGCGCAACTCAAACACTAATGAATATTTTGACGTCAAATTTCACACAGATGTCAAGGACAGTGCATGCAACCCAAAAAAGAAAAAAATTGAAATTCCATAAGCCCTGGAATTTTAAATTGAAAATTGGTCTTATTTTTGAACACAGTAGTATATATATTAAGGTAGAGTAAATACTACAATTCAGTGACTTTTCAGCAATACTTTTAATTTATGTTACTTTTGAAATTTTCTGGCAATTATAAATGAAAGATATTAAACTCATTATGTACTTCAATATAAACAGAACAATTTTTAGAGATAATTATTTAAAAAAATCACTTAAACAAAGGAAACTCCTAAAGTGTTTGATAATATATTATTACACAACTATACAATTTTAATATAATTTATCATATATAAAATTCGTTAACAAATTATTAAAATTCGTTAAGTTCGTAGTATAACCATGTAACAAATTAATGTGATATACATTCTTTGCTAGGGTCAAATTAATATGTATAAGTTAAAATTTTAAATATTATCACGAGATTACTACAAATTAATTCTTAAAAAAATACAGGTTGGTTTTTTAATATATATATTATTATTTATGGGAATGGTTTTCAATTCATGCCTTACTAAACAAAGCGAAATTCAGGCCCTTTCTTCTTCCTTTTCTTTTCTAGTATAACCATGTAACAAATTAATGTGATATACATTCTTTGCTAGGGTCAAATTAATATGTATAAGTTAAAATTTTAAATATTATCACGAGATTACTACAAATTAATTCTTAAAAAAAATACAGGTTGGTTTTTAATATATATATTATTATTTATGGGAATGGTTTTCAATTCATGCCTTACTAAACAAAAAAGCGAAATTCAGACCCTTTCTTCTTCCTTTTATTACTATTAAATTTCATAGTAGCAATTTAAATAGTTTGTTTTGTTGAATAATATATAAATGGCACATTTTTAAATGAAAACATTATATATATATATATACATATATGTATATACACTATCTGGAAGAAAGTGACGGACACCCCTCGAAAAGTAGAAAAGTCGACAATACAGCTGACACATGCGCAATAATAGGTATCACGTGTCAGCCATATCCTATAAATGCTCTGTGGAGTCGACTAAAGTTGTTTTTTGTCAAGATGCCGCCACGGGAAGAGTTGTCTGAGTTCGAGAAAGGTGTGTTGGCTGGATTGCATCTTGCCAAGGTGTCAATTAGGAAGATATCCCGTCTCCGTAACTGCTCAAAATCAACTGTAGCACGTGTTGTGTGTCACTACAAGACTGAGGGACACTGTCAGAACAAACCCCGAAGTGGACGACCTATAGTTCTCACCAGCAGGGACCGGCGGGTGCTCGGCAGGAGATTCGAAGTAACCGTCAAACATCCATGGATAACATCGCTAATGAGTTTAGACAAGCCACAGGTGTGGCCGTTTCGACCAAGACTCTTCGTATCGAGGCCCATAAGTTAGGTTACACTGGACGTTCGGCAGCCCATAAGCCTTTGATTACGAAAACCAACAAGAAAGCGCGCGCCTTCAATGGGCCAAATACCACCGTACTTGGACTCTGGATGACTGGAAGCGCGTCCTTTGGAATGACGAGTCACGATTTACTATGGCTAATTTAGTGGGAAGCATGCCCAGAAGGGTTGCAGCTGTGATCGCAGCCAAAGGAGGCCCTACCTCCTATTAATTTTAATAAATATGGGTTTATGTCGTTATAGTGTCGTGTCCCGTCACTTTCTTCCACATAGTGTATTTGCATTAGTAATGATAAATTATGAACCAAAAACTATAAAACATTATAAGGTCATTTAATTATCAATGAAATCGATAATTTTGTTTATATATTTTCTGAAATTTTTCTTTGGGTAAATATACATTTTGTTGTTGTTGTTGTTCTAATACGGCTGGCAAAACAGACAGCTAATCTTTATGCCATGAGCAAGGTTATGCCATGAGCATGCTGTTACTCATTTAATTAGTACCCAGAGGGCACGAGTAGCTTGAAGATATGCTACTGTAACACTAGCCTACGAGTAACACTACCCCCATAGCGCTCTACGTTCCTATTTAGACCGGGACCTACAGTTTAAAAGTGGATTCCGAACCACTACAAACATCCATGGCACAGCCGGGATTCGAACCCGATATCTGTGGTACCGAGTGCAACTCTGCCATCAGACCCCAAAGTTTTGCATGCCAACGGTTCCCAGGTGGTCACCCTCCCAAGTACTGACCGCGCCTGATGATGCTTGGCTTCGGTGATTGAAATTCCTCATATTAAAATTTCCCATAGGCACCTTGAAGATAATTACTGTTCGAACCTTCCTAATATCAACAATTCCCTCTTGCAGGTTCTTCCTGAGTATGATTTCACTGATTTAATCAATAAAAACGCCCAAACGTTTTACATTTTCTTCCTTTGTTTACATTCTACTACTCTCTAAACTAAAAAAATTTTTTTTTTTTAATTTAAAAACTGCCTTTTCCCGACTTCGGTTGGGTTTTTGCTATGTATTCGAAACCAAAATGATGACTCCATCTACTGGAGAACCTGGAAGCAGAATTTGAAGATGTTTTGTATTTGTTTGCTTTGGGCTGCGGGATTTGTTGTAGCTGTTAAATAATGTAACTGTTGATGTACTATTTTACGTGTCTTTTTACGTTTTTACTTTTTTTTATTTTTAATTTCTTTTACTTTTTTTTTTTTTTTAATTTCTTTTACTTTTTTTTTATTTTTAATTTCTTTTTAGCTTAAAATTTTAAATTTTAACTTTAACTTTTTATTTTTGGGCATTGACAACGGACTCCTAATTGTACCGATAGCTTTAGCTTTTTAGATCTCTTGCTTTAAGTGTTCTCAATCAAGAGATGTTTTTCTTAAATTTAACTGTTTTTCTTTTTTATATTTTACTCATGAATTTAAGCAACTTCATTTTGTGCTAATGTTAATAATAATTAATAAATAAAATAAAACATCTATAAATAATTTTGATTATAATTTCATATTTTTTTTTTATTTTAATTTAATTTTTACATTTATTTTAAAATTCCTTCAACAATTTAATATTTTATCTGCTTTAATATTTGTCTATAACCTTAAGACTCCCTCCTCTACTGCTATTATTGTTTTCTAATTGCCAATCTTGCAATGGTTACTACCTCCAATAACTCCTCATTATCTTAAAAATGCATCCTGTCAAAGAACTCCTCTCACAGTAACTAAACGTTACTATTCCACATCATCAACATCTCTTCAATCTCTTACCTAGACCTCAACTTCTCCTCATCATCCGCTTCATCCTCCTCCTTGTGCCCCATTGCTACTTGAAATTGGCATCTCGGAACTACAATCAGTGGACTTTTTAATAACTTCCTGTAATTCAACATGAACTTTTCTCCAGAACTACTCCATTGCCCTGCTGCCCCACCACCTCTTCATCCTGGAACCTACAACTTTTTGGACTTTTATGAACTTTCTGTAATATAAACGTATTTTTCAAGAAACACTCCAATGCATTATCGCTACATCAGCTACCCATCTTTGAGCCTCAACAATTGGATTTAAAAAAAAAAAATTCGCCATTTCCGACCTTCAATAATTGGACTTTTTGATCATCCTTGTGGCTCATTGCTACGTCATAATTGCCATCTCGGAACTACAATCAGTGGACTTTTAATACCTTCCTGTAATTCAACATGAACTTTTCTTCAGAACCACTCCATTGCCCTACTGCCACACCACCTCTTCATCCTGGAACCTCAACTTTTGGACTTTTAAGAACTTTCTGTGATATAAACATTTTTTTCAAGAACCACTCCAACGCATTATCGCTATATCAGCTACCCATCTTTGAGCCTCAACAAGTGGATTCTTAAAAAATATCTTCATCTCCGAATTGCAATAATTGGACTTTTATGAACTTTTTTTGTGATTCAATTATACTTTGCTCAAGATCATTCTTCATCATTATTGTTTTGTTTATTTGCATTTTATCATTTCAAATAGTAAAAATCCCCTACGTGTGATTACCCACCAATTCGTGGATGACCTTTTCATGTAACCCCTTCTGTAACTTTCCCTGATTTTTTAATAAATTCTACAACCTTGTATCCTCATAGTTGACCAGGCCGGTTCTCGGTGGCGATTTCAAGTCACTCTTCCCCCGATATTAAGGCTCGTTCACACCGAGGCGTGAGGCGTTGAAGCGTGAAGCGCTGATCAATCACTAGCCTCACAGCGTTCGCCTGAAACCGGTTGAAATCCACCTCTTCGAGTTGACCAACTTTCAACTCTCAAATGCTTGCTGTGTCATGTGACTTGGATTGAGCCAATACATCTGTCATCTGAGATCTGTCATAAATAGAATAATAGATCTAACAAATAGAAGTAACTGGAACTTCATAGGCGTAAAGCGATTTCTGAAGTTTCGGTGTGAACGGGTCGAAAAAATTTTCTTCCCTGCCGCATGACGTGTCGCCGCCTCACGCCTCGGTGGGAAATTAGCCTTTATACCTTCAGTTATCTTTTTTAACATCTTTACGTCTTCTCAATTAGTATTTGGAGATAAAAGCCTCTGAGGAATTGGTGCCTCTTCAGTCCAGTTATAAAACTTTAAAAAGTTTACATAAAATAGTAATTTGTTAAAAAATATACATTCTTTTTAAATACCTGTAATTTATTTTTAGAAGCCCTCAATCTCCTTAATGACTTCAATTTATATAAGTTTCTTGGCAATTTTTCTATTTTGTTGCAATTTAGATACAAAAACAGAGATATTCTTCATAAAGCAAATATAAGATGAAATTTCAACGATCTGGAAAATAAAAAATAATACTAATAACACATGTAATTAATACAATATTTTAAAAAGTTAAAAAGTATAAAAAACTGCGTTTTTTAAAATTTACGAAATTTATGTAAAATATTTATAAAATTTATATAAATGTGTACAAAAAAAATTGTGAAATAGGAAATTGAAATTATCTACAAATCGATTATCTTTCTTAATTAGAGGAGTTTTTTATGAAAAGAAACAAAAGCATCAAGAATTTATACATGAAATGCATCGTATATTTGTAAACTAAAAGACAGTTTGTCCACAAAACAAATAAAAATATGACAATACGGAGAGAAAACATAAAAATAAAAATATTTTCAACAAATAATGTATACAAATTAAAGGGAGCATAATGACTAATTTGAAAAAGTATTTACAAGAGACTAATAAATATCTTGAATAAAGAAGCATGATAAAGTGAATAATAACTTTGTTAAAAAAAAATTAAATGATTATGAAGTTGAAAGTGGTTTTAAATCTTATCAAGAAGAAAAATTAGGGGGATGAATTAGATTCAGCATTAAGAATCAGGAAAAATTAAAAGTTTTTAAAGAATAAACTCACTAAATCAAAATGCTTGCAAAAATAGAAAATTTAAAGTATGAAGGATATATAACAGATTGGACAGTATAATGAACAATACAACTTTACAGAATATTGTAAAAAATAAGTCATCCTTTTTAAGTTTTTCATAGAACTAAAACAATACTTACATTGTTGTTGGATAAATCCAGATATTCTAACGTTTGGCCAAGTACTCCAACAAATAACTGCTTAGGAAAATCAACAAGTTCATTATAAGACAAATCCAAATGTTTCAATTTTAATGCTGCAAATGCTACAGGTACTTCTTGTATATTGTTACAAGTTAAATTCAAAACTTGAAGGTTGTTTGCTTGCAATACTTTTTGCTCAATCGTTGACAAATTGTAATATAGTATATACAATTTGTTAGGGGCTGATCCTCTAACAGAACCAGGTAATCCAGTCACCAACAGGAAAAATTTTAATTGTTGTGGATAAGCCTAAACATAAACCAAAAACAAAGCATGATTTTTTTATATATAAATTCAAAACTATATTTTTAAAAATATTTCTTCTAATGCAGTTGGCAAATAGACCGTGATCTTCTAACTGCACCGATGTTACTCACTTTGCATTACCCAGGGGGCGCGTGTAACTTGATGGTAAGCCACGGAGTAACAATGCCCCCGCAACGCTCTTATTAGGACCGGGACCTACGGCTTAAAGTGGAATCCGAACCACTACAAACACCCATGGCAAAGGCGGGATTTGAACCCGATGCCTGTGGTACCGGACGCCAGAGCGCTAGCCATTCGGCCATCAGGCCCTTATTTTTAAAAATAAGATTCTTAAATGAAGGACATTTTTAAATATAAGATTCTTAAATAAAGGAAATTTTTAATAGATGATTTTACATAAATATTTAAAAACTCATTAAGCATAAATGTAGTTCAGATTGACTACCTCCTTCTCGTTACATTAATTTTTTGTCTATGATCTGTACATTATACAAGGTAAAATTGAATTTCATTGTGATGATTATAGGCCACTACTTAAAATTTAAAGTGTTTTTCCCTCTAAAGCAGGGATGGGCAAACTCCGGCCCGCGGGAAGGTTCTATCCGGCCCGCGGGAAGGTTCTATCCGGCCCGCGGATAGAATTTTAATTTGCCGGTCCAAGGCAAATTAAAAGAAATAGATATTTATATATTATATATTCGTCTCCTTTTCTACTTTGATTTTTTTTTTTTTTTTTTTTTTTTTTTTTTTCAAATGGCTGATGATCTTTCCACTTTCTTATTTTTTTTTTATACAAAACATAAATCGACGGAAATAGCGAACACGGACAGCTTTCAATCGGTTAAGTGTTAAAAGTGGAAGTTATTTGTTAGTTATAGCTGTATATTGACCCCAACGAGTGTTATCTCTTTCTCGGGGAGCAGAGATATGGGAATCCAATATAGGTGAATTAGACCTCATATGTGGCAAACTGTATATTGGTAATTCTTGTATATTGTTCTTAAAATTTTAGAAAAATTTATCTTGGCCCGCCACATCATCAATTTATCTTGGCCAGCTTTTTTTTTTTTTTTTTTTTCGATTTTTGGCCCCGCGACCTAAAATGCTTGCCCATCCCTGCTCTAAAGTACCGGCAAAAAATAATTTCGAAAAATGTGTTACTCTAAAATGCTTTCTTTGCAAAGGTAATCGTTAAAAATATTGTACTGATTCATTGACTATAATAATAATCAATATTTCTCTGCTTTACTGCGAAATAAAATTTTAAAAACTATGCTCTAGATGCCTATTTAAAATAAAATTCACATTAAAGACATTCTGGGAGAAGGAAGAATTATATCAGAACTTAACAAATGAATTCTAATACGTAAAATAAATATAATTTAGCTCAATATTGATAAATTTTAATTATTTTCTTCAGTTAACTACTTCATAATAAGTTAGGTTTAAAGATTTTAATGAAATTTATAAGTGTTTTTAGCATTTGCATTTTAATTTAAAGTCAGTTTGAAATTTTTTTAAAAGGAAATAAAATTTATCAAAATGCGAAGAAGGACAATTTTTATAAAATATATTTTAAATGAAGACAAAGAAAAAAATCATTCGTACACTGATATCACTTTTAAGACATTTTATGAAGAATACTTAATATCAAATCGAAAATTAAATAAGTATTAATGACAATTTCTATTATTTTTTTTTTCTACTATTTTTATTTAGCTATTATTTGTTCTAAAGATGAATTTTCTATGTTACATAAACTGATATAAATTATTTAACTATATATAAAAAAGAATTTTACCTGACTGATTATCACATCATGTCGAGGCTTTATAAATCTTAGTGTTAATTTTCCATCCTTGACCAATTTTGTATGCACTTTTTGTACATTATCGCTAATCTGAAATAATAAACAAGTAACATATAAAAAAAAAAATTTTTTTAATCAATTCCTACTTTTTCTTCACTATATTGCAGAAAGTCCTTTGTAAATAACTTTAATTCATTTTTTTCAAGTTTATCTGGCGCCATCTATTGGTAGATATATGCAACTTAAATCTAAAAAAACTAAAACTAATTAATTAAATTTAATTACTGAATTAATATTTGAAAAACTGTATTAACATCGAGTGCCATCCACTACAAGTTAAAAAAAAATGTATTTGAACTTGAGCGGATGAATAAAAAGTATTTTATGAACGATTGAAAATTTGAACAAGATATATATAGGGAGAGTGTGAGCTAATAAAAAGAATTCCAAAGGATAGGCATTTGAAAATAAACAAAATATTACAAAAATTATAAAGATTAAGAACTTTTAAAAATAAGTCTTAACAAAACACTATGAAAACAACTATATTCTTACACACAATAACAATCACATTTTTATTAAAACATTTTAAAAACATTATATTTATGAGAGACATATTACATATATATGTATGCATTATATTACATATTATATGTATGGAAGTATAAATGGAAGTAAATATTAAACACACTGGATAAGAAATTTAACAATAAAAAAAATATACACAAGATGAACATTTTTAATTATTTTAAAATAAGGGCCAATTTTTTTCAGTTATTAGTAATTCTAAATCATAATATTTATGAAGTCAAAGAATAAAAGTCTTAGACATAATCATAAAATATGTAACAATATAAAACTTGCTCAAAAATAATGTTCCCACGCAAGAGCCACATACTCCATCTGGACTTAATCTTCAGGATCCCTTTTCTGGAACACGAGTCCCAAATCATGGCAAACAATGGGTCAGAATAAGGACAACGTTAGTCAAACCAAAACAAATTAAATCAAAAGTTTTAAGCAAGGAGACAAAAACCAATAGCAATATACACTGCTGGCCACTAAAATTGCTACACCAAGAAGACGACATGCTACAGACTTGAAATTTAAACGACAGGACGAAGGTGCTGTGATATACAAATGATTAGCTTTTCAGCGCATTCAGACAAAGTAGGCGCCGGTAGCGATACCTACAATGTGTTTAAATGAAGTAATTGTTCAGCCGGTTTCTCATACACAAATTGCATTTGAACGTTGTTACCTGGTGAAAAGTTGTTGTGATGCCTCGTGTTAGAAGCAGAAATTGTGTAAGAATTGTAGCGTACCGGGATTGCGGGTTGTCGTATCGCAGTATTTCTGCGAGTGAGTCCAATGAGTGTCAGTAGAATATGGAATCGATAGGTTCAGGACGATAATACGGAATGCCGTGCTGAATCTCAACGGCCTCCTATCTTTAGCAGCCGAGAAAACGGCCATGTTACCCGCATGGCCTTAATGGATCGTGCAGCCATGTCACGAGTCAAGAATTGGGGACGTTTGCAAGACAACAAGCTTCTGCACGAACAGTTCGACGACGTTTGCAGCAGCATGGACTCTCAACTCGGAGACCAAGGCTGCAACTACCCTTGACGCTGTATTACAGACAGGAGCCTCTTCAATGATGTGATCAACGACGAACCTGGGTGCACGAATGCATCATTTTTCAGATGAATCCAGGTTCTGTTTACAGCATCAAGATGGCCGCATCCGTGTTTGACGGCATCGTGGTGAAAGCACATTGGCAGCGTGCATTCGTCATCGTCATACTGACCCATCACCTGGCGTGGTGGTATGGAGTGCTATTGGATACATGTCTCGGTCACCTCTTGTTCGCGTTGACGGCACTTTGAAGAGTGCACGTTACATTTTTGGTGTGTTACGGCCCGTGGCTCTACCCTTCATTCGAGCCCTGCGAAACCCTACGTTTCAGCAGGATAATGCGCGACAGCATGTTGGCGGTATTGTACGGACCTTCTTTGATACGGAAAATGTTCAGCTGTTGTTCTGGCCTTCACCAGATCTCTCGCCAATAGAAAACATCTGGTCCATGGTTGCCGAGCGACTGGCTCATACGCTAATCACTACAGTTGATGAGCTGTGGCATCATGTTGAAGCTGCAACTGCCAGAGGTGGTTGTTCTGGGTACTGATTTTCAGGATCTATGCATCTAAATTTCTTGAAAATTTAATCACTTGTTATTTCCAGTATAATGTATTTGTAAAATAAATTGTTTGTTATCTGCATTTCTTCCTGGTGGTGAATTTTTAATGGTCAGTAGTGTAGATTGTCTAGAACCATTTAACACCGCGGTTTAGCAGAACTTTAGCAATAGAGTCATTTGCTGAAGCACTTGATTGACAAAAACACGCGGATAAAAAGCAATTAACCCTGTCTAATAAATGTAAAATAATAATTAATTGTCTAGACTAATAATATCACAGAAAAATAAAATATAATAAAATATAAATTTACTTTGTATACTGTTCCTTTGGAGTCGCTTTTAATAAATAGAAATACTTTTCGCAGCTTTTACACAGCAAAATACTGCATTTGATGCAGCATTTTCATTGGTTAATTGGTTTTTATTTCCAGGTGGAAAGTTGGAGTTAACCCAACATCTGTTTATTTTAACACAGCCTTGGATTTCCATTTTTTTCCTCCTTTCTATAATCATAATAGAAATAATATTGTAGATAACTGAGTACCATATATAATTTTTTTGTCAGAAATATTAGTATAAATTAATACTTAAAAAGGTTTTTTTTTTCTGAAGATAATAAAATAAATTTCATTGTGAAAGGTTAATTAATGGAAACATTGGAATATAATTTTATGATACACCCATAATGCTCTGCAGTCATATTATACCGGGACTTACGGTTTAAAGTAGATTCCAACCCACTGCAAACATCCATGCCATCGCCGGGATTCGAATCCAAGCCGGGCCCCTCGGCCACAAAGCCCCATTAATTAAATCTATCTAATTAATAAATTAGAATTCAGAAAAACCCTTTTAAACAGATAATAATAAAGGTATGTAATACAAAAATTAAATCAGTTTGAATGATGTAATTATGATCATTTTAATTTTTATTGATAAATCCAAAAAAAAAAAATTAAGTAATATTTTCTTCCAAATACACACCAAGTCAAATAACTGATTACATTAATTTAAAAAATTAAACTGCAAAATTAAATTAAGTTATTTTAATAAATTTCAATCATTATGATATTTTCAAAAGAAATATTATAAACAATTTAATAAAATATTATAAACTTTAAATCTTCAAGTGGCAGGCAATTTGAAGGCAACAGCTACTATTGAAGATTTTTGATTGTAGACTATTGATTTTTGTTGAAGTTTATCATATAGTAAAGTGTAATTTTTAACTTTTAAAAAATCTTAAATTATGATAAGGGCAACGGACTTACCGATTACGGAGCTCCAATGTGATTTTAAGAACCACAATACCTCCACATCTTAACAATAATTAGAAAATCTGCATAAAAATGAAATTGCTTAAAATTTAAGGAGTAAGAATATTAAAGAAACAAAATAAAAGAATTTAAGAAAACACCTCCTGCTTGAGAACAATTAAAGCAGGAGATCGAAAAACAAAAAGTTATCGATCCAATTATGTGTCCGTTCCACAATGCCCAAAAAATAATTAAAAATTGAAGTTAAAATTTTAAAAGAAAAAGAAAAGGAGTGAAATAATACAAAAATATAAACAGGTTACAAAGCTTGCAATCAGCGGTTACATAGATTCCAAAACGTCAAACACACCAGTTCAAAATAGGGCCTGAATGGCCGAGTGGCTAGCGCTCTGGCGCTCGGTACCACAGGTTTCGGGTTCGAGTCCCGGCGGTGCCATGGATGTTTGTAGTGGTTCGGAATCCACTTTAAACCGTAGGTCCCGGTCTAACACGATCGTAGAGCGTTGTGGAGAGTGACATTAAAAATAAGGAAAAACTACTGTTCATATATATTGTGATTAGGGGATTATAGTCTTTGTTGCTTCACATTCCCATATACCACTTCATTCATCATCCAGTTCAAAGTACAAATTAGACTAGGTTTTATTAAACTTTTTAAATTCTTAATTCAATAGCTAATTAATTGCTCTGGTCAAATCTTAAATTTTAAATACTTATAGTACATTTTTTAACTTGCTTGTAACAATATGCATCAAATTAAAAAGAAAAAAAGAAGTAAAACTTTTTCCCGACTTTGTTTGGGTTTTTGAATTGTTTACCGAAAGGATGGCGCCATCTGCAGGAGAACTGAAGAACCCAATTGAAGATCAATTTCGTATGTTATTTGCTGTTTGTGTACTTTGTGTGCTGTTTGTGTGAAATTTTATGTACTTTATCTATCTTTAACTTTTATATTTTTTAATTTTAATTGCTTTTGTTTTATTTTTATTTTTAGCTTAAAATTTTTAATTTTAACTTTAACTTTTATTTTTTGGGGGCATCGTCAACGGATTCCTAATTGTACCGATAGCTTTAGCTTTTTCGATCTCTTGCTTTAATTGTTCTCAAGCAAGAGATATTTTTCTTATATGTAATTGTTTTATTTTTCTTTTATTTTTATTCATTAATTGAAGCAAATTCATTTTTAGTGCAAATGTTTTAATTAAATTAAGATATAGAGGTTTTCGTGGTTCTTAAAACCACCTTGGAACTCCGTAACCGGTACGCCCGTTGCCCTTAGATTAGGTTTGCAGGGGGTACCAACAGATGGCGCCATCGTTGAACACTATTACTACTGTGTTTCACAAAGTAAGAACAATTTTCAATTTAAAATTCCCGGGGCTTATGGAATTTCAATTTTTTTTTTTTTTTTTTTTTTTTTAGGTTACTTGCACTGTCCTTGACATCTATGGGAAATTTGAAGTCAAAATATTCATTAGTGTTTGAGTTACGCTTGGCTTTGTGAGACGCTAAAACTGATTCCGGCGATTTTTGAAATTTCTGAATTAATTGAGCAAAAACTTGCATTAAATTAAATTTGCATTAAATTTTGTTTGCGGAAACGTATAGAATGTTGCAGAAGGCATTCGGTGAGCATTCCTATATCGGAAAGAAATGTTTACAACAATGTTGGTGTAAACAGTTCAAAGAAGGCAGAGAATGCGTTAAAAACGAAGAACCCTCTGGTCGACCATCAACCTCAACAGACAAAGTTCACGTCCAAAAAATTAAAGATTTGGTGCTTGCAAACCGTCGATAGGGGCCTGAATGGCCGAGTGGCTAACGCTCTGGCCACAGGTTTCGGGTTCGAGTCCCGGCGGTGCCATGGATGTTTGTAGTGGTTCGGAATCCACTTTAAGCTGTAGGTCCCGGTCTGTTAAGCCCTCGTGAGACAGAAGATGACCGTAGAGCGACAAACCAAACCAAACCAAACCGTCGATTTATAATTAGAGATCTTGCTGATGATGTCTTGCTGATTTTATTAATTCCTACAATTTAAAAGTGCTCTACTTGAAATTTTTTCGTGCCACTTTGTCAAACTGTAAGAATTTCAGATCGCATATTTTTATTCGACTTTAATTATCAATAAAACTGTTAATTTTACGTGACAAAATAAATAGATAAATCTGAAATGATCATAAAATTTGAGTAAGTATACTTACAAAATCAAAAATACGACTCAACACTTGTATGTATATACACTGACTTTAATCCAATAAAACTGTCACATTAATGTGACCACCACCTACTTTCGACGTCAACGTGAAATAACCAATCACAAAAAAAGGCAGGTGGCAGCACATTGCAGTGGGGTGGATAGAAAGGGTGTCCTAGGGCATCGGAAAGCATTTCAATCGTTGGCGTAATGCAGGGATTTAGCGATTTATCCGACGTCCAAAGGGCATAATTATTGGCTTTCGGGCCAAGGATGGAAGCATTTCGGAAACGGCTAATTTTGTGAACTGTTTGCGTGCCGCCGTGGTAAAAGTATACCATGCATGGCAAAATGGCACTATCAAATTCAGCGGCGTGGCACATGTGGTGCACCACGGGCTACAGATGACAGAGGCGAACGAAGGCTACGGAGATGCGTTCGGGCGAATAGCTGTGCACTGTTGAGCAACTGACCGCCCAGATGAACCAAGGGGGCTACTAAACGTGTATCCTCAACAACGGTTCAGCGAACGTTGCTGCGTATGGGCCTCCGCAGCAGACGCCTGGTTAATGCACCTATGCTGACTGCTGTTCATCGGCGACGAAGGTTAGAATTTGCACCTCGGTACCGAAACTGGACGTCCACAGAGGGCGATAGGTGGCTTTTTCCGATGAATCACGTTTTATGCTCCATCGGACAGATAGACATTGGCGTATACGGCGTGAAACGTCTGAAAGCAAACACCCTGCAACAATTGCCGGAAGGATCCAAGCTGGAGGAGAGGGCATTATGGTTTGGGGAATGTCTTCCCTGGCATTCACTGGGGTACTCAGCATTGTGGAAGGCACGATGGATCAGCACAAGTACGCATCTGTCCTTGCGGACCATGTCCACCCCTACATGCGAATTATTTTCCTCAAAATGATGGCATCTACCAGCAGGACAATACGAGGTGTCATGCAGCTCGCACTGTATGTGCGGGGTTCGAAGAGCACCAGGATGAGTTTACCATACTCTCCTGGTCAGTAAACTCACCGGATTTAAACCCAATCGGTATCTGTGGGGCCACCTCGATCGGGTTGTTCGCGCCATGGATCCTCAACCGCGTAATCTAGCGCAGCTGGCCACGGCACTGGAGTCGGCATAGCTCAACATCCATGGCTCAACATCCCAGTGAACACCTTCAGAAACCTAATTGACTCTCTGCCTGCGTCTCGCAGCAGTCCGCTCTGCCAAATGTGGTTATTCTGGCTTTTGACAGGTGGCCACATTAATGTGACTGGATGTGTATATATATATGTGTGTGTATGTGTGTCTAACATAATCTAAATTAATATGGTACAGATATAATTTTATGTATCCTACTGTCAAATTACATCGAGTTTGCACAACATGTGACCTTAATTTATCTGCGCGTGCCCTAAAACAAGTATAGTTCACTATTTCTTGGAACGACGACAATCCAATGAGAACAGGGTAAAAACGAATGCTGCATAAATTTTGCCCACCCCTTTTTTGCGGTTCCCCCCCCTCCCCCTTTTTTTCTATTTATTTAATCTTTTCACTTCTGTAAGATCCACTAGTTTTTGCACATCCTTTTTCATTAGATTCTAAAAATATACACAGAATGTAATGATTCATGGGGTAGTATGAATCATCTTAAAGAAATAGCATCTAAACAATGACTCATCAATATTCTTATGTCAAAGTTTACAGTTTACTGAAGTATTGATTTGGGCGTATAATATGAAGTGAAGACTTATTTTTTAAACTCTATTTTGGAAATCGCATACCACTTTTTTTTTTTTTTTTTTTATTGGAAAAATTTAAATGATCCAGGTCTAGTTTATTAAAAATGTAAACATTTTTTTTTCTAATGCAGCTGGAAAACACTTAGACAGTTGTCTTTGGTGCCTTAAGACAATGCTGCACAGACGTTACTCACTTAGCACTACTCAGGAAGGGCGTGTAACTTGTAGATAAGCTACGGACGCGTAGTAACACTACCCCGCAACGCTCTACGATCATGTTAGACCGGGACCTACGGTTTTAAAGTGGATTCGAACCACTACAAACATCCATGGCACCGCGGAACTTAAACTCAATAACCTTTGGTACCGAGCGCCATAGCGCCAAAATGTAAACATTAATACATTAAAAAATATTTCACCCGATGTCCTCTAATTTATTGCAACTAGGAAATAAAAACTTTCATTAAAAAAAAAAAGTCTGAATTTATGGTTTTGATCTAGTTTGCATTTTTTTTATATAGTATATTGTTGTTGTTGTCGTATCCCTCAAGGAAGGAGGGAAGAGGGGTGCAGCTTCTGTTCTGATGGAGCACCCGTAGGTAGAAATCTGACTTCTGTTCCGTGTCGATCTTACAGTCATAGAAGACTGGGACCTACGGCTTAAAGTGGATTCGAACCACTACAAACATCCATGGCATCGCCGGGACTCGAACCCTGTGGTACGAAGCGCCAGACGGCTAGACACTCGGCCATTCAGGCCCACTTTTTCATTATTACCAATTTAGTTAACTATTTTAATCATATAGTTGTTTTAATGATTTTATTCCCTAACATATCGCTTTTACTGTATTACATTACTATACTAACTTAAAATAAAAATATATTTAATTTTTAAATCTTTAATAGGAAATTAAATATAAATAGCTTAATAGATACATAATTCTGGATTGCTTTTTCCGGGAAATTATCAAAATAAAGTCTTTTCAATTATATAAAATAGTTAGCAAATTATAAGTAAATAGCATATTTATCATAATAAAAAATGTTTAGTACTTTTTAAAACCCAAAATGGCATATATTATAAAAAGTTTTATTTCTATTTTTATATTATCAAAGTAAATCTCATAAAATGATTGTGATATTTAAAACATGCATATAAATTCATTGTAAGAATAATATATTATAGAATTATTGATTTTAAAAAAAAAATTATGTTTATTGGATTAAATTAGTTCCAGGTTGAAATAAATATAATTTTATTATTTCTTTTACATTTATTATATATATATTTTGTTCTAAGGCAGCTGGCAAACACTTAGACAGCTTGGTCTTGGATGCCTTAAGGCAAGCGCTGCACAGATGTTACTCACTTTGCATTACCCAGGGGGCGCGTGTAACTTGAAGATAAGCTACGGACGGGGAGTAACAATGCCCCCGCAACGCTTTACGATCCTATTAGGACCGGGACCTACGGTTTAAGGTGGATTCGAACCACCACAAACATTCATGGCCCCGCCGGGAACTCGTACCCAAGAAACCTGTGGTAGCAAGCGCCAGAGCCCTAGACACCCGGCCATTTAGGCCCTGTATATATATACATATAAAAACGTATATATATAAATAACGTAAATATATATATATATTTACGTTACTTATTATGAGATTTTCAAAAATGCTATCCCTTTCAGAATTGCACTCAATGATTGGTTATAGATAATAAATTAAAATTATTTGTATAAATAAGTAAATATATATACACAGTCCAGTCACATTAATGTGACCACCACCTACTTCGACTTCAACGTGAAATAACCAATCACAAAAGGCAGGTAGCGGCACATTGCAAGAATTCCACTTAATACCAAATTCCACACTCCACTTAAAGCCAGTTACCATGCAATTTATCCACTGAGTCACAATTTCCCCTCAATCCTTATTGTTTGTTTCTATTGTTTATCTTTTTTTTTTTATTATTATTACCTTCTTGAAATTATAATAATAATACAAAAAAAAAATTATATATGCATAATTTTCGTTTTTAAATTAATAAAAATTTCGAATAATTAATTTTAAATAAATTAATTATATACTTATATTGCTTTTTTCTATCTAATAAATGGGCTTAAATCTTAAAAATTTCCTTCACTCACAAAGATAGAGGTTGCTAAGCAACCAAGGTTCTCCATTAATCTGGCAAATCGTCGACTTAAAGCCAGAATATACAAGAGTGTATATTCTGGCTTTTCGGACCCTGAATGGCCGAGCGGCTAGTGCTCTGGCAATCGGTACCACAGATTTTGGGTTCGAGTCCGCCGGAGCCATGGATGTTTGTAGTGGTTCGAATCCACTTAAACTGTATGTCCCGGTCTAATAGGATCGTAGAGCGTTGCGGGGCATTGTTACCCGCGTCCGTGGCTTATCTTCAAGTTACACGCCCCTGGGTAATGCAAGTGGGTACGTCTGTGCAGCACTTGCCTTAAGGCATCCAAGACCAAGCTGTCTAAGTGTTTGCCAGCTGCATTAGAAAAAAATATTCAATAATTAACTGTCGAAATTGTGAGAAAAATTATATTTTATTCTAAAATAATATTCTTGCGAATATATGACAGATATACCTGTTTTATTGATGAGTAAACCCTTTGCCACTCTTGACTGTAACCAACCGTCCCTCGGCTTAAGATCGTTTTCCGAGCTGTCTAAGTGTTTGCCAACTGCATTTAGAAAAGAAAAAATATTCTGGCTTTTGACAGGTGGTCACATTAACTGGACTGTGTATATACATACATAAAGTTTTTTTTATTGAGGATAGGAAAATACTTGGGAGCAGAAGCTAGTTTCCTAAAAGGTATACAATTATACCTTACTTTTTCTCCATCAATGAGCTAACCCGGCCAAAAATAAGACCCGATCTCATCAGGTTACAGACTATCAAATATTTTTAGTTTACATTCATGGATTTACTATTCATGAATACAGCCATAAATAATATATTTAAATATAAATATATATATATAAAGAAATAAATATATATAAAAAATAATAAATAATATATAATAAAAATAATTTTAATTTTAATTATAAATATATATATAAATTCCATATCATTATTTTTCATTTTCGTAAATTTATAAAGAAACACTCTGGTAAAATATTCCATGAGAATTTTTCAAGATTTCCACTATTTCTAATTTTTTAATTTTATTAGGAAAAAAATGGATTTAAAAGGAATCAAGAACTCAATCATATACACTGATAATGATTAAGGAATTGTGGAGTTGTCAATTTGTAAACAAAAAATATTGGGAATAACTATTTATGAACACAAAACTTAGAAAATAAAATATAAATATGCATATACAATAAATTTTTAGAAAAACAAGATATATTAAAAAATAGCATCATCGCATAACCTTCAGCAATTAAATATTTGAAACAATTATCTTATTTAATTAACTTTTGAACAATTAATCTATCTTATATATTGGTAATAACATAATTTGCAGTTAAATTTCACAAAAACAACAACAAACTCTATTTTCTGTGATTTCTCAGTTATTACAGAACTCAAAGGTAAAACATTTTTAATAGCAGCTGATTTTAACGCCATGCTTTGAGATGGGGCTGTCATGATAAAGATAACAGAGGCAAGCAAGCACTTTTTAGCACAGTATATGATATTTCTTCTTAAAAAACACAGAGCCTACATTCTATAAGGTGAATTAACCAAATGATCTTGAAGGCCACTTTGGGAGTAAATCAACTCACTTCAGAGCTATGTAAAATTATATATCCCATATTAGATATAGACCCACTATAGACATTTTTATATTCATGAAACCTGTTTTATTAGATGTTCCAAGATGCGCGCGCATCATGACTTCACAGAATATAATTTAATTATTTTGTGGAATCATAAATAAAACAGGTAATATACTATCATATAAGAAAGAATGTTATTTTAAAAAAAAAACTATTTTTTTTTCTCATAATTCCGACAGTTAATTTTTGAATATAGGATGCACAAAAGGATGTTTTTTTTTTAATACATCAGCTTTCAGTACTTTGGATATTATAAAAAAATTCTAGTATATTTTGTAAAAGTATTCAAAAATAATTAATAAAGAAATAAAGAAAAAGAATTTAAGGAAAAGACCATAAGAGAAGAAGACCATAAAAAAAAAAAGTGATCACAAGTTTGGGTGAAAAACCAAATTTTTCTGAAGACAAAAATTGCATATCTATATTTTAAAACAGCCTATGGTGGAAACTACAAATTTATAAAACACTATTATTCCCTCCAAGGTTCCTGAAATTCTCAAACAAATTTTCCACTCCAGCAACAATCAAAAAGTAAAAGTAGTCACATAAATTCTACAAAAGGAAATCTCTAACTCCTGCTGACATTCCTATCGCATTAAAGTGTATAGGTCACCTAAAATAACTTTAAACAGAATTAAGAAAGAGAAATAAAGAAACAGAATTTAAGACCATAAGAGAAGAAGACCATAGAGAGGAAAAAAAGTTCCTGAAATTCTCAAACAAATTTTCCACTCCAGCAACAATCAAAAACTAGAGTAGTCACATAAATTCTACAAAAGGAAATCTCTAACTCCTGCTGACGTTCCTATCGCATTCAAAGTGTATAGGTCACCCCTAAAATAACTTTAAAAAAGAATTAAGAAAGATATAAAGAAACAGAATT
This sequence comes from Caerostris extrusa, assembly GCA_021605095.1. Lineage (NCBI taxonomy): Eukaryota > Metazoa > Arthropoda > Arachnida > Araneae > Araneidae > Caerostris > Caerostris extrusa. The sequence goes on along the minus strand of BPLR01009868.1, from coordinate 758 downwards.
TAAGACCATAAGAAGAAGAAAGACCATAAAAGAGAAAAAAGTTCCTTAAATTCTCAAACAAATTTTCCACTCCAGCAACAATCAAAAACTGGAAGTAGTCACATAAATTCTACAAAAGAAATCTCTAATTCCTGCCGACGTTCATATCTCTCCACTTTAAGTGTATCTGCCTGTTCCTAGGCAAATAACCTGAAAAAAGAATTCAAGAATGTTGGAGAAATGAGCAAACAAAAGAATTCAAAAGAATTTAAGAAAAATAAAGAAAGAATTCAAAAATGAATTAAGAAATAAAAGAAAAAGAATTCAGATTCAAAAAGAATTTCAAAAGAAAGAAATAAAGAAAGAATTCAAAAGAATCTTCCGAATTTTCCAGAATTCTCAGAACTCTTCTGAATCCTCAAAAAGATTACAAAAAATTGAAAGTGAAGACGGAACCAAGAATCAGAATATTTATTATGAGAAAAACTTAGATTTTAAAATAACTATTCATTACGAGGTATAGGACCAGATATTGCCTGTTTTATTGATGAGTTTACAGTTATGAGTTCGCAGAATAATTAAATTATGTTCTGCGAACCGAAGATATTCGCGCATCTTAACATTTAATATAACAGGTTCTATATCACTTTAAGTGACCTCAGAGAGCAGTGACCATGCCTAGATATACATTTTACATCACCCAAAACAATCCGCCAAAAAACTAGAAAGTTTCATACAAAATTTTTCTTACCTTTCCAGTTCCCAGGCAATGCACGTAG
>BPLR01009867.1:0-35830 GCA_021605095.1 Caerostris extrusa | reverse complement strand
GAACGAAGTACAACAATTTACGTATTGCTATTAAAGACTTAAAAATTTATATTAAATTAAAGACTGACATCAATTCACTTTTATCTCTCATTTGATTAATGTGAGATAAAAATTGTCGTGTGTTGTGTTCACTGGCTCCTGTATTAGAGTATAATCTCAACATCTATTCACTTGAAATTCTTAATATTCCCTTATAGCTACTGGAAAATTTTATTGATGAGTTATAAAGTTATAAAAGTTAATTAAATTATTTTAATAAACGAGAAAGAAAAAGTTTTTGTTAAAATAAATGGATCAAGAGTGTATTGTGATAAAAAATTTAAAATTGAGGACATTATATTTCTGAGATGAAAATGGAAGCATGAAAATCTCCCTAAAAAATAAATTAATAAAAGGCCTAAATGCAAATTTATATTTATATTAAAATTATAATTCTTTATTTTATTTTCTGTTAAATTACATTCAATATTAAATCCAATAAATTTTAAATAAAAATTACTACACAAAGCTGTAAGCAAAAATACAAACTCAAAAATATTTGATAACTGCTTTTTGCTCGACAGAATTCATGTTTTTCGTGGGAATTTTCTTTAGTGAAAAAAATAGACTCTCGCGCCCTTACAAATATATTCAGCCGCCTCAAAAACCCTCGCATGTAGATTTCTTTAATAAGACGTGTTTGATACGCACGTATTCAAATGAGTTTTTAGCTTCTTGCCATATATGGTCAATAACTCAGCATTGTATAAAAAAACAATTGCAAACAAAAGCCTGCAATGATCTCAAAAGCTGCAAATGTTACATTTCTCTGGAGATATAAAATCCTACAAAAGTTCTTACAACATTGTTGATGATCTTATAAGCCTATTGTATTGTGACTTCGTACGTGGTCACATTGAACGAAAGGCGGTGTAATCCAGCTCTTCCATATCTAGCAGCCGACTGCTAACTGTTATTCAGAAATAAAAGCCATGGCGATGCAATGAATGCGAAGCACATGATTGATTGTATGAAAGTCTCCAACTGCCTAGTGACCTCATTGTACATCGTCTTTACATTCTATGGGCTTCGGGAATGCAAGTTATTCTTGTTATTTCACCTAGTATGGTGTTTGACATTGGTGACTTACGACCACAATTGGGGTCTGAATGGCTGTGGAGTACTTCTAGTGCTCGGTGCCACACAGGCTTCAAGTTCGGAGTCCCGGTGATTCGAACTTTAAAACCGTAGGTCCCGGTCTAATATGACTGTAGATAGAGTCTTGAGGTTTAGTTAGTCTGCCTTCAGCCCTTTTTGTAGTTTCTCGCTTAAGTGAAGATGCATATTATCTTTAGCCCTGACCCATCAGTCTTCGTCCCTCGGGAAGACTTTCCTGCACCAGGGGGATTAGTAACAACAACAACCACAATAGTTTTAAGAAGTCTGCTTTTAACCCCATAGCATCCAGCGGTCATGGCTTTCAGAAGAATAGGATCATATAATATTAAGCTATATTTCCCCTCTTTATATTTTGGCAAGATATCCATCAGACTCCTGTGTGGAAGTACCAGGCTTCTTGTGGTCACAATCACCTTTTTGCTTACTAACACATACAGCCATTACCCCTGGACATGGTGATATGAGTTATTATCTCAAACTACTATATACTTACTATACTACTTATTTTTGCATACTACTATTATTGGCTCAACGACATGCTTATGACATCCAGTGATGGATTCATTCCATTTATGGAACGCCGTTTTGAGTTATTATCAAAAGATAATGATAAAAAATCCATAAGACTCGCTCACCTCTGAATTGCCTCCATGCTGCTGATACTTTCTCTTATCAGCAAGATTAGCGGAACTTTCACCAATTGAATATGTATTGCACATATCGGCAACTAGATTCAGATGTGGCAAATGTTACATAATAAAGAGAATTGATAAATAGATTGGAAAAAAATGTATCGTTACATGAGATTGGGAATAGACATATACGAATTTACATTGCCACCAAAAAAAGCTCTCATCAATTATTGATTTACATATTTCCGAATGTTCATTTTGTAATGGCCAGTCAATGAAGGGATTCAATTATCTTTAAATTTCAAACAATTTTTTATCTGTGTGTGGGTCTTATATATATAATTAATATAAATAAAAACTGCCACTTTTAGTAAGTGTTTTTTAATTAATATTTTATTCAATAGTATTGACAGCAATTTTTGTTTTAATTATTGAATTAAATTTTGTTCTAAATGTATAATTTTTATTAGAATCATTAAATCCTTCCAAGATAAATAATATAACTAAATTTGTTTTTTGAAAATGCATAATATTTTATTGATTTTAGCATGAAGCACTTAGTTCTGATTCGCTACTGTTATGATAAAATTGTAGAATATTTAATGTTATTCAATGTACCTTCTTGTAAATATATCCACTATATCCACAAAAGATAAATGTTAAACTGCACCTACTTTTTAAAGATATTTTGTAAAACCTTATTTTTTAGGTTTTTAAAGGTATCTTGTAAAAACTTACATTACACATATGAAACACCAAGAAAACATTTATGCAGTCGTCCCAGCAAAGCATGTTGCCAACTGTCTATTATTCTAAGTAATTTCAGTAAGTGGGCAAGATTCGAAGCTATATGCTTTTTCTTGCGAAATGACATAACCAAACTTCCAACAATGTTCTAAGAGAACATACCTTTGTTATGAAATTGATTCTTTGTCCAATATAAACAAATTGAATCTTACAATACTATACGTAAAAATATTGAAGAAATTTTCTATTAAATTTAAAATTTTCCATGGCGGAAATTAAATTTCAGCTATTTAAATTGAATTTGAATGAATAGTAAATTTTTACGCCTGTGAAGGTTTTTTCCTAGCATGCATATTCACACATAGTAACTCCTACAGACAGCATAGTTTGAATTATATTTTATGAGATTTCGCATCCTTTTTTTTTTTTTAAAGAAAAGCAAAAAAAATGAAAACAGAAAGGTGATTGATGCGATATTGTGAAAAGAAACGGATTGTTTTAAAAAGTTTCGAAAAATGTCGAGTTTTATTTCGGAAAAATTTTTCATCAAGAGATACTTCCCTTTGAGAAACAGTAAGAAGAAAGCAAGAAATATGTACTGAAAAAGAAACCGCTTTTAAGGAAAACATGCGGATAATGTCGTTTAATAAAAGAACGGCGGGATGCCTTCGCTGTGGGATTTCTTCATGATCTTTTGTGAAAATACTTTGTCTTAAAAGAAAACTTCCATTTTCAACTCATATTTCTTTTTGAGGTTTCTCCTTCTCACAAAATTCTCTTTTTTAAATTCATTTTTGTAGCCCAATTTTCTTTTTTAATGGTCGAAATTGAAATACTTTGCAAAAAAATACTTTTTTTCGCCTATTTTTAGCGTATTGTGTGACATTTTATATTTACGATATCGATTTCACTGCTGATAATTAGAATACGGTTTCGGTTCTTATAGATTTTAAAGTCTTCTAGATTTTTAGAAACACTTCGTCTAATAAATCATGTTTGCTCTATTCATGGCAAGGTACTTGTTAGTTAGCATGCAAAAGAGCATGCAATTAAGTTAGCATGCATTAAGTTAGTATGTTAGTTAGCATGCAATTACGGCTGATAGAGTCAGCCATGATATTTGTTTAAAAATTTTAAGAAATCAATTTCTCATTGCATTTTATGAAAATAATTGCTTGAGATTTGATGTCGATAACTGATAAACGCGTCAATTTGAGAAATTGTTTAAGACTTTTATTTTGACAGAATATTTTAATTTATTGTTTTGAGTAAATTATATTAAAAACATCTTTAAAATAAATCTTGAAGAAAAACACGCGAAAACAAAATATTATCGTTACATTGTAAAAGTTACATTTAAAGAAAAAAATCGCATTTTCAAGTTTATCCTTTTATCTACTTCTATACAAAGATTGCGATATTCCGCGAAATTAATTAGTGGTAAATTTTAAAATTGGTGACCAAGGGCCTTGCGCTCTGACCTTTTGTATCACAGACTTCAGGTTTGAATCCTGCAAACCATTCACAGACATCCTGTGTCATGGATGTCTGTGAATGGTTTAGAATCCACTTTAAACTGTAAATCCTGGTTTGTTTACCCCTCGTGTGCACAAGATGACCTTAGAGCGACAAATCAAATAAATCCACGAAATTAATCAGTATTATATGTAGTTAAGAATCACACACATATCTATCACACATTAATCTAAGAAACTGGTTTCTTTTGATTCATACCCACGAACCTCTTTTTACTTGTCTATCCAAAGATTTATTTCTCACCAAGAATAAAGTTCTCTGAAGCAGACACAAAGGACATTTTTTCATGACACGAATCTATCATGGTGTTCTTTCTATTCGAAAAATAAGGAAGGAAATTCTATCACTGTCCTTTTTTCGAATCACTGTCTTGCAATCATGTTTTCCACGTACTTGGAGAAATTCATTCTTTCCTTCCTAGCCACGACCCCTACGAGAAATAAATAACATTTATTGTGACAGATGACTTACTAGCCATAGTTTGCGAAGTAATATTGAATTAGTGGGTGTCAGATTGTTTGGCACGATTTCTTGTTGACATGATATCCCGCACTAATGATTGGCACAAGTTCGTAAGAAAATCTCGGAAGCAAAAGGAAGTTTTGGCTTATTGCTTACTGTACATAATATCATAATTTTGTTCTGATACTGGCTATTATATATAGCGTATTATTATAGATAACATCAGTTTCCGTGGTATAAATTGACAATGCGAAGTTACCTTTGAAACCCTTTTTTCAAGGAATTAAACCAACACTTATTTTGGTTTGGGTAAAACTAATATATTCTAAACAAGTAGTTGAAGATAATTGCCTACAATAACAACTTAGTTAATTTTCAAAGTGACTGCAACGCATGCCCCATATTGAAAGGTAATCTCAGTCCTCATTCTTGATTTCTTGTACTTATTAACGCTACTACTACTACACCACATCACTGTGCCTAGATCTGAGTTGCCCTTTTACAGTTTGGGTATGTAGTGGGAGAGAAGAAGTCTGATTGGGCTCTGTGACGCTCTACGGTCGTATGAGACCGGGGCCTACGGCTTAAAGGGGATTCGAGCCACTACAAACATCCATAGCTCTGCCGGAACTCGAACCCGAGACCTGTGGCACCGAGCACCAGAGCGCTAGTCCCTCGCCAAGAGGCCCAACCAAGAGGCCAAGAGGCCCAACATTTTAATTAACCACCAAAAATTATAAATTACAATTGAAAATTTCACTATAAATTTACAAAGCTTAAAAATACTGTACATTTTTTTCTATGTTTATAATAACTGAAATGAATGTACCTAAAACTTTCACACATTTCTTCGAAATGTTTAATCTAAGAAATTGATTTCTTTCGATTCATGTCGACGAACACCTTTTACTTGTCTACCGAAAGATTTATTTTCTCCCAGAATAAAGTTCTGCGAGGCAGCTACAAAGGACACTTGTCACGATGCGAATCTATCATGATGTTCCTCTATTCGAAAAACAAGGAAGAAAATTCTATCACTGTCTTTTTTTCGAATCACTGTCTTGCAATCATGTTTTCCACGTACCGGGAGAAATTTATTCTTTCCTTCTTAGCGATGACCCCTACGAGAAATAAATAACATTTATTGTGACAGATGACTTACTAGCCATATATTGCGAAGTAATATTGAATTAGTGGGTGTCAGATTGTTTGGCCCGATTTCTTATTGACATGGCATCACGCACTAATGATTTGTCACAAGTTCATAAGAAAAACACAGAAGCAAAAGATAAGCAAAGGAAATTTTTCTTATTGCTTACTGTACATAATATTAGAATTTTGTTCTAATACTGGAGCTATAACTGGACCTTGAGTCTTCTTCAATATTGTACAAATAATCATAATTTATTGCTCATTCAAATCAAATTTAAAAAAAAATAAATAATAATAACAAACATTTTCTAATAATAAAACTGCAGCCCAATTTTTTTTAAAATAAATTAGTGCTTTCAAAAACCTACAAAAACATTATATATTTTTTATTTATTATTCTTCAATTTTGTATTAGTGGTTATTATTATTTTGTTAATAGTTATCGTAAACTAAATTGTTTTCTACGAATCTAATAATATAATTTCAAATATACGCCCTCATCTATGTATAAACGATACCACGGGCTTATGAAATCAAATTTAAACTAATTTTCTTTTTTTTTTTTTCAAACTCTGTTTAAAAAGCGAGTAGAATTAGTGGTGATTGTAATAAATAATTTCCCATTTACAATTAGATTCCCAAGTAAAAGTTTTCTGCATTCTCTCAGTAAATTTTGTACAACAAAATCTAAGAAAGTACAACAAATACTAAGAAATTTTAATAAATAAAAATGACATTTGATGTTGTAAAGAGTTAACAAGATTAATGGATTATTTAACCACGCCCAAATCTCTCGAGAACCACAGAACTGTACAAAAAAAGATGCCAAAATATTTTTAACCTACATATTTATCCTTAATCCAGGTTTGAATGTACTAGAAATATCTTTCTTTTTCTTAATATCTTTTCTCTTTTATGAACTATAGCAAATCAAACAATCTTTTCTTTTTCAATTACAATTATATATTGTTTTTACAATCAACGAAAGAAATGAGACCAGAAAGAATCTTTATGCTCATTAATTTCCCATTACTGCAAAAGGAACATTTGGAATTTTTATTCACAATCCCATAGCGATTAGCTGAATATTAAATCAAAGATACTTCCTCCGAGAATAATTGTTTTGGGTTGAGAATTGAATTATTTTTATGTACAGGGTAATTACAATTAAAATCTCACTTTCAAAATTTTGTAAAAAAGAACCAATGAGTTCAAATTTGAACTGAAGATATTTAAGAAAGGGGTTTGGTTTGTAGCTCTAAGGTCATCTTGTGCACACGAGGGCTAAACATATCGGTATCTACAGTTTAGAGTGGATCCCAAACCCTTCACAAACATCCAGGCCACCGCCAGAATTAGAATCTGGAGCCTGTAGTACCAATGGCCTGAGCGCTAACGAATTTGCCATCAGGTCGCCTGAAGAAAAGGGAAACGGTACGGCATTAAAAAAATATAGTTCCAAAGTATAATAATAGATGGCTCCGTAAGCGGCCTAAAGAAAGTGAATTCCTCTGCCAGTGATAGTTTGAATAGAAATGACACGTATTTGGCAGGAGTTGCACATTCAACCAACTGTAATGTGCTTGATTGTTTCTGTTTTTGACGGAAAAATTAACTTCCAAATCATTCAACAGTTGTGACACTGTTAATGGAGAGCCTATCCACCCCGACAAGATCATACCAACTTGGATGGAAAAAATCGGTAGAACTTTTTTTGGAATATTTTTATTATTTATTTTTATTTATTTATTTTTTGGAATATGTGGCCATACCGTTTCCCCCTTCTTCAAGTATCTTCAGTTCAAATTTGAATTTATTGAGACGAGTGGTTCGTTTTTGCAGCATTTTAAAAGGGGACTTTAATTATAATCATCCCGTATAATAACATAGCAGTTGCTTTACACTTAAAATAAAACATAAAATCATGCAGGGAACCAGTCCATTGATAACGGAGCAATTTATATCAATTGTGGACGTGGATCTCACTTGATGCTGTATAAGTCACAAATATTTTTTAAATTTAAGATAACAGACCAAATTCAATCACGATTTTCTAAAAAGCAGTAAATTTTTTTTTATTATTTTATTTTAATGCTCATATCGTAATTTCTAAAACAGTTTTTTCTAAGGTTATTGGGAGTTTCACGAGCTAGTTAGTATAACGAGCTAGTTAGATACTGAATTCAAGCATTAAAAACTTTCAATTGAACTTCTGAAAAACTGTGTTTTTGCAGCACCGCCATGCTATAACTGTTATAATAGTTTTCAGAGTTTGATGAAATTTTATTAAAATTTTTATTAAAATTTTAATTGACGCTATGTATCTTAACTAGAATATTTTAAATATAATCATTTAGAAATGAATTATTGACATTTTTGTTAAAGAAACATTTTTTCCTGTATTTTTCATGACTTGATTCGCTGTTATTATTATTTTCCAGAAATAAAATAATAATAATAATAAATAATTCTTCTTATTTAATAATAATTTTCAAACATAAAATAATAATAATAAATAAATAAGGAGATTTTTCCAAAAAAAAAAATTAAAAACTAATAATAATAAATAGATACTAAAAATAGCCGTTATGTACAAAGATTTAACGACATTCAAAGATGCTCGTTTGACAAATCATTAAGATAACGACCCCGTCGAAATTATCACTTATGTAAAAAAAGAGATTTTTTTTTATTGTTTTTTTTTAAATATCTGACCTTTATCTTTCGAAAACAGGTTTTAATTTATTTTTAGAGGCATCAGAACTCAAGTTAATCAAGAGAGTTATCACGATTTGAATTCATGCATTTAAAATGCTGGAAGATAATGATAAAATTTCAAATTTTTTGATTTTTTTCACTGCCGTACGATAATTTTCATAATGATTTTCAGAATCTAAAATTTTAATTACGTGTTTTTAATGATGTTGTGCATGCATTGAACAAAAAAAAATTAAATATCTTCAAATGGAGATTTGTTATTGAAATTTTTATTGAAAAACTTTGTTTTTTTTTGTATTTTTGCAGTAAATGACTCACTTTCTGTGAATGATTTGGTTGTCACTCATCTATATCTTTGAACAGGGGTCGCCAACCAGCGACCCGCTTTGAATATTTTTCTGGTCCTTGGAGATTAATCGCACTTTTACAAAATATATTTATTTTATAATGGCCAGTGTAGTAAAACCTAATTTTCTAATACATATTAAAAACTTAGATTTAAGTTTAAGTTAAGTTAAGTTTAAGCTTTAAGTTTGTAATACATATTAAAAAAATACATTATGTGTGCCTCCATGTGCTCAAAAATGAACTGTCGAAATGATGCGAAAACTTTGATTTTAAAAGAATAGTCTTGCGAATATAGGACATATATTACCTGCTTTATTGATGACTTTCCAGTTATGAGTTCGCAGAATAATTCAATTATATTCGGCGATCTCATGAGGCGCACGCATCTTGGAACATCTAATGTAACAGATTCTATGTTTCACTCTAAGTGACATCAGTGATGCAGTGACCATACCTAGATACGCACAGCTGATTGTTGATAGCAGAGTAAACCAGACTCTTAGTAGAAGTTGTTAGCACTTTTGGTTTAACATACAGCTGCGAACCGTTTTTTTTTTTTTTTTTTTTTTTTTTTTTTCCCTAAAAGGAAACTGACTTAACATAAAACATGCTCAAACATAGCAGACGCTAACCTGTAACACCTATTATGATGTACAAATATCCAAATGGAGATTTGGGAGCTTTTGCAAATGAGATTTGCAAAAGCTAAGTGAAAGAGAGGAGAAACACATATCGCACTAGTAAAATAAATATTTTTTAATGATTTAATTTTTTTTATTTCGTTTACATTTATATATATTTATATTTGATTTTGAGTGCTGTATATTTCTTTAAAATGGGCGTTTAAATTATGAGGACTATTATATTATCTATGTTTACATGTAAGAATAATAGTAATCACAATAATAATAACTCATTATGTTTGAATTTTTCACTCCAAAAAAATATCTATAGTAATTTTAAATATAATATGGAGATATATAATTTTATATGTGCGTCCCTGGAAGTTAGGATGCATTTCCAAAATGGCCCAGAAGATCATTTGGGTTGGCCACCCCTGTCTTAGAATAATATCACTATTTAAGTTCAATTTACACATAATGGATATATCTCTACATGTATGCAAATGGATGTAATATATTTTCTTTCAGCTAGAGTATTTACTTTAAATGAGAAACATTTTATTTTTGTCTATTCTTGCCATATTTTAATAAAACACATTCATGTATGTAGTTTAATTTTCATGTTTGTCAATGTTTTTTAACCTAATTTAACGATAGCCAATAACTCCAAAAAAAATTTCCTTAAAACATCATTCAAAATATTAGGACATGAACGTTATTAGTACATTACGTTAATGTTCTTGTATTGCGTTTTTTAATTCTATTGCTTTAATAAAATATCTATGGCTAAACATATGTAAAAAAACATAAAAACATAATAAATATATAAAAATATTAATAAACTATTATATTTTATATAAATATATTAAAATTTAATAGTTTATCACTATTCATATTTATAAAAATATAAATAAACTATTATATTTTTATATAAAAATATTAAAATTTAATAGTTTATCACTATTCATATTTATAAAAATATAAATAAACATAAAAATATATAAAGATATATTGATAAATATATATTTCAGGTCATTCAGCTATCTGTGGCGGCACCCTACTACAAGTTCGAATTTTATTCCGCGGATAAGCACTACGATTGGCTGGGCATCACTGAACAGACGGGAATCGTGTTCGTCAAAGACCCCGCCCTCATGCCCAAACATTCCACCACTCGGAGAAATATCGTTTGGACCTTCAGGAACGAAACCCACAACAAGACCGGAAGCATCCTCTTGCTCATCACGACGGAAGGTGAGGTTCAGATATGCACTGGGGAAAATAACGAATCAATTCAAAACATGCAATGGTCAATTCCATGAAATGCAGAAACACAAACTGAAAATATCTTAATGGTTTCTATTTTTTTTTATATTTCGGTTTCTATTTCTGTATTTCTATGCAAGTTCTGGATTTACTCATTGAAATATACATAAACACTTAAGCAGTTTATATTAATCAAACACGATATGAAAAATGTAAATATTGTATAGTACTTTTAAATATTTAGCATTATACAGGGTGAATATATAATTAAAGTCACGCATTCAAAATGCTGTTAAGAAAAACCACTCTTCACAATGCTTTCAATTTTGAACTGATGATACTTGAAGAACGGAGAAACGGCATGGCAAAAAATAAAATAAAAATAAAAATAAGATGTAAAAATAAAAATAAGATAAAAATAAGAAGTGTGTTAATAGATGGCGATTCTTTTTGCTTATTTTCCGTTCGGATTACTCTTTTATGATTCTTTGATGCAACACGATGTAAAAAAAAATTTTCTTGAGTCTTATAATATAGCACTCATGATTTTAGAAGTGGATTGAATGATTTATGAAACAGTAACAATTTTTATGGTGGAAATACATATGCAAGAACTAAGAATGAAATATATATATATGCAAGAAAATATGCATAAGCTTTAGTCTTTATTTGTTTTCTCTTACTATTATTATACATGGTGATTATAATTAAAGTCCCACTTTCAAAATGCTGTCAAAAAGAACTACTCATCACAATGAGTTCAAACTGGAACTTGAAGAAGGGGGAAACGGTTCGGCATCAAAAATAATTAAACCGATTTTTTTCATTCAATTTGGTATGACCTTGCCACGAGGGATGGGATTTCCACTCACAGTGTCACAACTGTTGAATGACTTGGAAGTCATTTTTTCCGTCAAAAAACAGAAATAATCAAAGCACATTGAACACTACAGTTGGATTAATGTGCAACTCATACTAAGTACGTTGTCATTTCGATTCAAAATATCACTGGCAGCCCGAATTCGACTTTCATTATGCCGCTTACAGCGCCATCTATTAATACAGCTTGAAACTTTTTTGGATGCCGTACCCTTTCTCCCTTCTTCAATAAATATTCAAATTTAAACTCATTGTGACAAATGGTTATTTTTTTTACAGCATTTTGAAAGTGGGACTTTAATTATAATCACAATTTAATTATAATCATTAGTGGTTTCTATGCAAGTTTAGATTTACACTTCAAAGTTTGCATAAACACTTAAGGAGCTTATATTAATCAAACACGATATAAAAAAAATGTAAAATATTTTATAATACTTTTTAAATATTTAGCATTATACATACATTATATAAAGAAGAATTATTTTATTTCTAAAAAGTATCTAATCTTTAATAATAACACTAGTAAAATTTGAGCACTAGGCATTTCAAATTATTATATCCCTGTTATGGAAGAAGTTGAACTTTTAATAATAAATACTAAAAAAATAATAATCATGAAAATAATTTTGCAGAAAAAAAGAACAATTTAATAAAATATTTAAAATGCAGCAAGATACAGAAGGATAAAAAAATATAAAAACAGATTTAAATTTGATAAATATTATATGTTTATTTATTTTAAATTCCATTAACTTTTTTTCTATCTTTTTCAGGTGATTCTACAAGCACTTGTGGTAAGAGCAATTTTTAAATCATTTAAAAATAATTCTGGCATTAATTTTAAAAAACAATTTGCTTAACACAAAAAATATATTTTCTCAGCCAATAAGATAATGTTGCATTTTTATGAATTGTATAATTTCTTATTGAATGAACATAAAAAATTGAAAGTAATTTCGTTAAGATTCTACAATTATATATACTGCCAGTTAAACTAGAAATGTATATTTTAATAAACAATAACAATTTTGAAAAACCTTTATCTATTTAAATATGTATATTTTTGGCAAATCATTATTTCGTGCTTTTTCATTGTGTTATGTTGTGTTTTATTTATATATTTTAAAAATATATATGTTTAGTTTTAAAAGACAGGGACCTGATGGCCGAATGGCTAGCGCTCTGGCGTTCGGTACCACAGGTATCGGGTTCAAATCCCGGCTTTGCCCATGGATGTTGTAGTGGTTCGAATCCACTTTAAGCCGTAGGTCCCGGTCCTAATAGGATCGTAGAGCGCTGCGGGGCATCGTTACTTCGCATCCGTGGCTTACCATCAAGTTACATGCGCCTCCTGGGTAGCGCAAAGTGAGTAACATCGGTGCAGCCCCCTTATGGCGAAAGATCAAGGTCTATTTGCCAGCTGCATTAGAAGAAAAAAAAAAAGTGTTAAAAGACAAAAAGTTATTATTTCATTAAATGCAAGCATAAATGTTTTTCTTGTCTACTGATTAATGGGTGTGTTAAAACTGTTTTGCTTTTTAATTAGAAATTTGAATGGGTCTTTGGTTGAAAGTTATGAATTCCTCAAATGTGGGTGAATTTCTGTGAAACACGCGAGCAATTTATTTCTAAATTAAACATGCTTGTCAGACGCAATAATAATAATGGATAATATTTGTATAATTATAGAAAATTAGCTAAATAAATATAATTTTCTTATTATGATAGATATTTTAATGTATAAGGTGCATCATAAGATTTTTCATTATAGAGGAATATAAGACAATGTAAATTTTAAAAAAATTAAGAATATCATATTTTTTATTAATTATCACATTTTTACATCCGGGGCCTGAATGGCCGAGTGACTAGCGCTCGATGCCACAGGTTTCGGGTTCGAGTCGGGGCGGTTTCCACCTTTCGACTAGGAACCAGACACGATTGTCTTGCGGAACACCTCAACAGGATAGGTTGAGCCTCACAATGAACACCTCACCTTGAACTCTTGCCCAATATGTAGAGCCTATACAATGAATTCAGAATGTCTTTTGAAATGCCCAGGAGTGAACAGGGAGGCTCAGCTCAAGGAGAAGTCTTTCTGTTTTATTAGAAGGCCAGGGCCCCATGGACTAAAAATAAAGTGCCCACCCCTTTATTTACTCTCTCCCTCTTTGACTTTTTGTGGTGTGTGAGACCGACTTAGTGTCGATTGCTGTCTTGCTGTATGTTTGCTTTGTTCTGCTTGTTCCTTCTTTGTGTGTGATCCTTATTGTGATGGATTAGTTTGCAATAAAGCCATATGCTACAGCAACAATCCCATGATGTGCTGCTATCTTTTTAAAATACATAGTGGTTGAGGATGAAACATGTTTACTCCATTTCTACCTGGCACTAAATAAATGAATAAAATGGCTGAAGAATAAAGACGTTTCTTGTTATTTATATCGAAGAAGTTTCAGTTGGCTTGCTTGGCTGTCGGGATTATATTGTCAGTGCCCTTCGATGCCTAAAATACTTGGATAATTTTTGGAGGGGCTTTTGTCAGTGACGAAAATTTATCAATTTGTTATGTTTATTTTTTTTCTAAAAAAGATGTTATGTTTTAAAAAAAGTATGTTAATTTGTTATATTTTAATTTTTTGATTTCTTAACCTATAAACATACTTGCAATAAATAATTTTACTGATTATTGCAAAATATTGCAAATATGTTGTAGTTGTAATGCAGCTGACGATACAGAGACAGTTAATCATGCTTTAAGCAAGGGCAGCACGGCTGTTACTCATTGAGCACTACCCAGGGGACGTATAGATGAAAGATAGTCTACTGACGCGAGTAACACTACCCAAACAACGCTCTACGATGCTATTAGACCAGAACCCAAGGTTTTAAATGGATTACTACAAACATGCATGGCACCACCCGACTCGAACACCTTGGGGTACCGAGCGCCAGAGCGCTCGCCACACGGCCATCAGATCCTTACATTGCAAATATATATTTATAAAAAATCACTAAAATATTTAATAAAATTTTTTTCCTATCTTCTTTAGCAGCCTTTATTTTGTTTAGGTAAATTTAAAACGCTTTTGAATATTTGAATAAATTTAATTCTGAACAGAATCTTAAAAAAGAAGGAACAAAAATTAAAAGGTTTTTTTTTTTTTTTTCAAATTACATGTTGTTCCCCACGTTAAAGAATTTAAGAAATTTAAATATTTTTTTGTTCACTACTTCAAGCTGATTACTTTACAACAGAGAAGAGAAAATCCAATTTATTGCATAAGACTTCCTCAAATTGAATTTAATCTTTCTCTCTCTCTATATTGATCTTTGCGTTATTTTTTGGAGGGATGTTTTTCCAATGACTTGAATAGTACTGTTTATTGCAATAACTTACAGAGCCTCATAAGATATGTCAGAAAAAAAAAAAACAAGTGAACTGAAAAATTGGCATGATAAGTGATAAATCTCGTCTCCTGAAGGCATATATTACTTTTATTTCAAGTTTCTATCGTGGCACTTGTTGTTTCTGAGAACACTTTGAAAAACTCGACACAAGAAGATTTAAATCACCGAATTGTGACAGCTTGTATTGTTAAATCCATGATACTATAAGCACATAGTAAAATGTCGAATATCGATTGAGAATATACAGCAAAAGATCCCCGCAATGAGATATACAAAAGCCAATTAAAACTTTGTAATTTGTTCCACATTAAACTTTTAATAATATGAACTTAATTTCATTCATAAAACTTTTGTAGTATTCGAGTATACTGCTGTACATTATTTTTTTCAGAAACTCTCCATATAAATTTGTTGCATTAATTAAGAAAATCAATTTGTCACTTTAATATTCTAGACTACGAATCGAGGATGTGTTCAAGAAATGAAAATGAAAGCAGTTGTAAGATTACCTGCGGTAGAGGATCTACGACTGGCGCATGCCAGTGGCGAAAGGGTCCCTTTGACCCGCGATGGACCCACTGAGCACTATGCCACCTGTTCTCCGGACCTCTCCGCGTGCCCCAACGGTCAGTGTGATGAACTGGAAATGCTGCAGCCCACTCTGTGTCCCCAAGATTGCGCAAGTAAGGTTTAAAAGATTTTATTTATTAAAACCAATTTATTTTATCATGTGTGAACATGATGTTGTCCTGGTTAGGGTCCGTGACATTATCCGAAAATCTGGCCAAGCAAACAAAACTCCATTTCAAATTTTGGCACCTTAACTTTTGAAATGATTTATAAATAACGTCAATCTTCAGGAATTTTCTGTTGAATTTAGCTTTTGATTGAATTTTTTGTAGTAGGGTTTGAAGCACTTTTCACGTCTTGGCATTGATTTTAAACATTTGTATATCCAATAGCTGTAAGTACTCGTAGTGAGTTGATCAATTCCTTCTTCTTCTCCTTCTCCTTCTTCTTCTTGAAGTTTTTATCCCTTTTGGCATTTTCCCGTGATTGTGAAGCTGTATAGTGCTTCTTATTACATTTGAAATACTTCATTCTTCATTTAAGCCTAGAATTTTTCAACATTGATATATTCTTTTGGCTATTGAAAGTTTGTGTTTCTTGTAGAATTGGGAATACTTCATTTTTCATTTATGACTAAATTTTTCAAACTTTGGTATATTATTTTGGGTATTATATGTGATAACGTTTTTTGTAGAATTTGGAATACTTCATTTTACATTTACGACAACATTTATCTTACTTTTGTAAATTCGTTTAGAGATTCTTGAACAATTCATTCTTCATGAAGTTCTTGATCTATTCAACAGTGCTATGTTCATGTGGCTATTGAATTTGGCTATTTTTGTAGTATTCCAATCAATTGTTTCATATATATCGTGCATTATTAAACATTGGCATATTCCCTGAGTTTATTCATCCATTCTAGAATTTTCACACATAATAAGTTAAAATTTTCCGAGCGGATATCAGTTTTTTTTTTTTTTTTTTTTTGTATTTGAAATCTTGTTTGCTTTTAAAAGATACATTAGCACTTTCTCATAAGAAGTAGGTGTTTTTGTTGTACTGTTTATAATTTATTCTATTTTTCCATATATCAAGAATCTAACATGCAGTCCTCTACAATCCACCAACACAACAAAGCAAAGGTGCAACAATCCACCGACGTCAAAAGGGGAAAAAGGAATGATTAACTTACTGCATTTTTTCCTTTCTAGTGTTGAATATCATCAGGGAAAATCCCCTCCTCAAATCAAATTTTTCTTACATCTAGGCAATAGATTATTAAAATTTATATTATGAAAGTCATCCAGTTATTGTATCTAAATTGGATGTTTTCTTAGAATTATAACAATTTGTTTTACTTTGCAGGAGAAATCCAAGGTGAAGCCAAAAGGTGGAAAAGTGGACAAGGCCTACACGCAGCAGTGGTACCTGCTTCTGTAAGACGGGAAACAGGTGCGCCTGCGTAAAAGTCCTTCCCCCATCAGCTGAAATGAGACGCAAGAATGGCATCAAGAAGGCCACCCCAGTGCCATCGACGGTGCCCCCCCATTCTGGAGATTGGTAACGATTCCTTGCTGACCAGGGAAGGCTGTCCATCGAAACTCAGAAGGAAACGACTACCATTTTCGATATCACTTCCTACACAGGTTAATAATTTTAATTCATTAGAAATATTTATTGTTTAATAGGTTTATTATCTTGTGTGAACATGATGTAGTCCTGGTTAGAGGTTCGTGGCGCAATCCGAAAAGTGCAGCAAACAAATAAAATGATATTCCAAATTTGCAAATTTTGGCAGAATGATAACTCTAATCATAGTAATAACTCTTATAATCACTTTCGGAATTAAACGAAAATTTATCTGTTTGTTTTTTTTTTATGCATTGAATTAAAAGGTTTTTAATATATTCATTGAGAGTTATTGGCATTTTCGAGAAAAAAATTAATTTAATATTTTTTATAATTTTTTATATATTTTTTTAATTACCAACTTTTTAAATAATTTTTATCTCAATAACTCGTTTGGTTATAACTTAAATATATTTTAAAAATAGTATTAATATTTACAATTTAATGCATTCATCATGGATACATGTCTAAGATATGATTTCATATAAAGTGATATGTTTTACATATTCTTTTAGTGGGGACTGATAGCCGAGTGGCTAGCGCTCGGGCGTTCGGTATCACAAGTTTCGGGATCGGGTCCTGGCTGTGACGTGGGTGTTTGTAGTGTTTCGAATCCACTTCAAACCGTAGGTCCCGGTCTAATAGGATCGCAGAACGTTGTGGTGGCAGGGTTACTCGCGTTCATAGCATTCTTCAATTTCAATGTCTCCTGTGCTCTGCCAAATGAGTAACAGCGGTAGGGCCCTTGCTTATGTCATAAATATTAACTGTCTCTGTATTGACAGCTGCAATAGAACGATAAAAAAATATTCTTTTAGTTGGAACTTTTTACGTAAAGTCAAAAAATACACTTTTTTTGACAATTTTCACCAAATTTTAACATTAGATAAGATTATCTATATCTTTTTTCAGTGTTTTATAATCTAATTTTACGAAAAATCAAAAATATTTTTAAAAACATTTAAAAATATTTACTCCAAAAAATGATCTATTTTAATATTATCCCATGTCCTGCAAGCGATTTTAAAGGAATGTATGCCGCCTTTGACGAATTGACCTTTACTCTTTCGCTTCTTACAGTGAACTTGAGACCTATTTTTAAAAACAGGGTTCTTTACACAATAAATCAAATAATTTCAATCATTTATATAATGAATAATTTTACAAACAATCAATTAAACTGTGCTAAACAATTATTCACGTATATACATTCCAGTTTCGTTACAGTACATTTTCCTGTTGCAGGTCTGATGCAAGACGGTACGTGCGGTCCGGGCTGCATTGTCTTCGCCACCTTTGTGTCAGTGGGCCTTCTGGTGATAACGGCTGTGGTGGTGGTGGTGAGACGGATGCGGCTGGTACGCATGACTAAGCACAAGTTCGTGAGCAGCCACATTTCCCTGTCTGGAGTGCCTTCCGACTATGTTGACGACAGGTCCAACTCAGCCCAGGAGGCCAGAAACACGCCCAGCGACACGTCCACCTCCGGGAAATTCGTAGTGAGTAAAATCTATTCATTTGAATTCTTTAGGATAAAAGAATATTTTTCAAAATTGTCGTGGCACACTTTTGATGCAGTGGAGCATATCTCAACTCGTGCAGCGTAGTAACCAGATTCGCAGTATTCGTGCAACGCTCTGTGCCCGACTCGTGGCCTAGTGACTACACTTTTAGAGTGCAAGAGAACTGAGGTGTCGCATCCGTTCCCGGAAGTGTTGTAGGTGCTGACTTCAGAAATGAAGAGACTCAACGGTGGTTGTCACAATGTGTGCAAAACCATCTCGCATCGATAGTCAGGCTGACTAAAGGGAATTTTCCGAATTTTCTCCCCATACTGCACACACATGCGGGACAGTTACCACTAAAATTCCTCCTAGAAAGCAGTGTCCTCCCTAAATAAATATCGGGGATGCTTGTAATAATGATAAGAGCCCGATTTTTCCCCCATACTTTTATAATTAAGCATTTACCTCAAAATTTCTTCCTTTCAACATCCTTAATGGGATTCTCCAATATGTGCTTGAGGCTCACATGTTCCTCGCATTTCTAACTGGGTAGTTACCCCAAAGTCCATCCAACGTTCTTCGATGGTCTGTTCGGGGTGTTCATAAGGCCCACCGATGTTCCATGCTCATCTTTGTAAGTGGGAAATTACCACATAAAAGTCTTCCTTCTAACATACGATGGTGAGTTGTACATGGTGTACGCGAGGTTCACCGATTCTCCTCCCTCACATTTCTAACTGGGTGCCTCTAAAAGTTCCTCTTCCAACATTCTTTGATGGGCTATTTGTGGTGTGCATTAGGCCCACCGATGTCCCGCCCTTACCTTTATAAATGGTTATTTAGGAAAATTAGGTTGGAACATCGGTGAACCTAATACACACCACGGGTGAAATGTACGGGTGAATGTTTAAGAGTTAAATGTGGTAAAAATAATAAAGTAAACTTTAAATATCATGCATACTTTAGGATTAAGGATTTAAAAAATTAACACATTTTAAAGTGCTATCTATTTTTCTTTTTCTTCTTAGATTGATCCAAAGTGGGAGATTCCTCGAAATCGGTTACAGTTAATCTCAGATTTAGGAGAAGGAGAATTCGGGAAAGTAATGAAGGCAAAGGCGTGGAATATCGGAGGCAACAAAGGCTGCATTACGGTGGCTGTGAAGATGCTGAAAGGTTTGTGTTTCCTGATCATAAAACTTCTCCTGAAATCTTCTCTTCCTTATCATTAAATATCTTCTATTTATCATGAAACTTCAATTTCTTGAATATTAATATTAATCAATTAAATATTTTGACAAGAATTACTCAGTGTAAAAATAAATACTACTGTGACCAAAATGCAAGACCAATTTTTTTTTTTTTTTTTTCAAATACTCTTTATTTATTCTACTAAATTTATTTCATCGCCTTTAAAGTAATCCTCTCCGGACACAATTCACTTATGCCAACTTTATTTCCAATCCTCAATGCATGCTAAAAAGGCATTGGCCGGGATGTCTTTAAAAGCTCGCGCCGATTCACGTTCAATCTCTTCAGTCGACTCAAAACGGTGTCCCCGGAGTGGTCTTTTGAGTTTAGGGAATAGCCAGAAGTACACGGTATGAATACGGTGGTTGTGGAACGATATGGGATTCATTTTTGGCGAAAAAGTCACGAAAAATTAATGCAATATGAGTGGCGCATTATCGTGATGCAAAAACCAAGAGTTGTTTATTATAAACCACTACAAACATGCATGGCCCCCGAGATTCGAACCTGAAACCTGTGTTGCTGAGCGCCAGACACTCGGCCATCAGGTCCCCTACATTACAAATATATATTTATAAAAAATATATGCTATCTTAATTTTATCTCTACGTTCAAAATATTTAAAAAAATTATTTTCTTTTAAAAATATGAATATGATAAAAAAAAATCAGATTATGTTTTTAAATCCCAGAAGATTTAATAAAAATATTTCCTGTCTTCTTCTTCACGATTTGTTTAGTTTAAGTAAATTTAAAAACGCTTTTGAATACTTGAATAAATTTAATTTTGAACAGAATCTTACCAAAAAAAAAAAAAAAAGAACGAAATTGAAAATTATTTTTCAAATAACAACTTATTCCACACGTTAAATAATTTAAGAAATGTAACCTTTTTTTTTTTTCATATGTTCTCTACTTCAGCTGATTACTTTATAAAAAGAGAAGACAAATCCAATTTATTGCATAAGACTTCCTCAAATTGAATTTAATCTTTCTCTCTCCCTATTATTGATCTTTGCCTTATTTCTGCTTAGTTTTTATGTGCCACCTTTTATTTTTATGTGGCCTGGAAAATCGATGTGGCACCCCACTAAGTTGGACATCTTTCTATATCGATTTTTCTTATGAGAATTCTCGCTTTAAAAAAGCTGCAGCTTGGAGAAAAGGAAGAAGCATGATCAAAAAGTCATGTGTACTTGTTGTTTTTAAATTGTCCTTTACTCCTTCCCAATTAACAAGGAAAAAAACTATTAGTATCGATTCAAGAGCAGCCAAAACGAAACTTTGATGTAACTTTTTCCTGAAAAAGAAACTGCCGATGTAATTTTTTATATCAGGGATTCCGATTTCTATATAAAGTCGATTTTCGTTTATTTGGAAGGTCCTATCTTAAATTCAACATCTTTCTGTACCTTTTTCTAAAATACTGTGAAAACCATCTCAAATTCAAGTAAGATGTAAAGAGGAGAATTTTTATGCAGAGTTAGAAGTATATTTTTTTGTAATATGGCTTCTCCTTTTGCTACTTAAATTGTCAATGTAATTTTTACTGGCAATGTAATTTTTACTGCTAATGTAATATTTACTACCAATGTAATTTTACTGCTAATGTAATATTTATAGCCAATGTAATTTTTCATACATTGGATGTCGGTTTCAATATAAAGTCGATTTCTTTTATTGGGACGGCTCTATCTCTGCAATCTTAAATCCATCATCTTTCTATATCTTTTTCTCAAATACTGCGAAAACCACCTAAATTTCTAAAAGTTGAAGCATGAAATTTTTATGCAGTGTTAGAGGGATATTTTTGTGTAATTTCGCTTCACATTTTCAGACTTAAATTGCAATTTAATAAAAATTTTTAACTGAAGATCATTTTTTACTCTACTATTTCTCACTATGTTTAATCCTCAAAAGCTTAGCCTTAAAAAAATTTCTGACAAAAACGAAGTTAAAATGATTTTACTTGCATTTCAAAGTTGTTAAATTCATGGGAAATATTATTTTCCATTTGTAAATTATTTTTAAATAATTTTATTATAATAATAAAAAATAATCAATTATAATGCAATGATACTGATAATAATAAAAATAATAATTTCATAATATTAATTTGAACATTAAAAAATAATTTTTCAAACTTTTTGTTCTCTCAATAAATTAATGTGATATAGCATTAGATGCAGTACCAATCTCTTTCCCGGGTATTCTTAAATCCCGCTTTCTAATAGCAAATCATGAGGGATGTACTGTAACAGTACTATAATATTTTTAATAGTGTACGGTATCAATAGATAGTGTACTGTAGCAGTGTATAGTACTGTAGTTTTTACTGTATTATATATATATACTGTACTGGTTATAGGGCACTGTATTGGCTGTAGTACTGGTTGTAGTGAACTGTAGCAGTGCATAACTTACTCTAGACGCTATAGTTCTGGCTGTGCACTTCAGCAGTGTATAGTGTACTTTAGTGCACTACCACTCTACTCACGTTGATATTCGCCGGGATTTGAACCCGATACCTGTGGTACCTAATGCCAGAGCGTTAGCCATTCGGCCATCAGGCCCCTTTTCAAAAATATAATTATAATAAATAAACAAACAAAAATAGCTATTATACACGACGATTTAACTAGATACACAGATGAAATTTTTGTGGAAATAATCGAAATTCTTTTGATTGTTTTATTTTAAAGATATAACCTTTACCTCCCGAAAACAATTTTGAGTATATTTCTAGAATCATTAAAAAGTCGAAATAAAGCTGTTTCATACGCATTCAAATAATTTATTGAACATTTTTTTTTAATTCGTCGCTATATATGATAGAAATCATATTTTCAGAATCGAATGAAATTTTAAGTATGTGTTTTTAATGATGTTTTGTCTGCATTGAACTCAACGGTTTTAAATGTTTTCGTTTAGAGATGAATTATGGACAGTTTTGTTACAGACATCACTTTTTTTTGTATTTTTGCTCTCAGCTACTCACCGTACTTTGGAATTGTATCATTCTTTTACTTCAAAGGAGGCATAACAGATAGATGTACGCTTACGTGTATGCAAATCAGTATTATATATTTTAATATTATTTTAGTCTGGCGAGTTTACGTATATTTAAAAATTCACTTTTTACCAAATTTTAACAAAAATATCCACGTAATTATTTTAGATTTGTCACTATTTTATAGTCTAATATAACAACAGCATCCAAAAACTCTCATAAAGCATAATTCAAAAGTTTTGCTTTTAAACGTGAAGGAATACCTTAAATTCACGTTGATATTCGCTTTAATGTGCAATGTGTTTTTCCACTACAAAGACAACTACTATTTAGCATCAGCATTTATGATACTAAATCGCAGAGTAAGTAGCAAATTTTAAATAAGTTTATTGTTCATACTATCCAAATTTTTTTGTCCGAAGTTAACTTAAAAAATTATGTAATTAACTCATTTCTGTATTTGTTTTTTTTTTTTTTTTTTTACTTGTGAAATTTTTAGAATTATGCTTTAAAAATTTCCGAAAATTACTTTGCCAAGATGCCAGCCTCCTTACAGCTCTCTCTGTAGTTTATTGGTATACTGCTGTAACTTTTTGTTCCTTATGAGAAGAGGGATTTATTGCATCCAGCTTCATGCTCACTATCACTTACCAAGATTACCCCACCAACGCCTAATAAAGGGGTACATTGACTTCCTACTAGGAACAGAAAAAACAGATAAAACTCCCTTATTCAGCCACCTTATCCAGTAGGGAGGATTCAAACTGTCACAATTGTCATCAGATCTCTTCGTTAATAAAACTAATGATTGTAATACGTACCACCATCAGGAAATCGAGTCCAAGCATAAAATCAACATTTTCCCTTCGTTTGGAAAGTGATGGCATGGATGGGACTTCAAACTTAATTGACCCATCTTTGAAATTCGTACTAGACAAAACTCGAAAAAATCTCATTAAGCATGCTTGCCTACCGTAAATGCGGAGCAAGCCAAACATGGGGAACAAGTCAGTCAAGTTTAATGAGAATTTCCTGAAAGTCGTCCCAGATGGCAATGTCTTTTCCTTATCACGTAAGATATCGCGATACTTAAGTGGAACACGATGGCCACCGAAGATGAACAAAAAATTCTTAACTGCCTTTAGTATGTTGCTTATGCTATCATATGTTCTATCTAGTCCCTACGTTTCTACAAACTGTTACTGCAACAACACATAACAGCGAATTCGGACACCCAGCTAGTTAAATGCGAGCGATTATAAATTGAGATAGTGGATATGAAACTCTTAAGGGCCGGCTCATACTGCAATGGTGACGTGCGCAGTTCGCGTACATGAGGACTCCATTTCCAATTTGCCGTCGGTGTCTATTGAAGCCATTGCTTTTCCAAGCCCATTGATGATAATTGTGACAGTTTTTAAGCATTTCGCATTATAGCCAGGTTTCCTGGTGGTTTGTCCAGTGGCCCAGTGACAAGGAGCATCTAGAATAATGAGGAGAATCCGTTGCCTTCAGCTGGAGAGCTGAAGTTCGAATCCGCTGCCATCATTGATTTTAAAATAGATTAGACACGATTGCTATTGGGACAATGTGTGTAAAATAGTATCATATCAGTTATCAAGCTGCCTGATAAGAGTTTTTCAACATATCTGCTATACGACGCGCATGTGAAGGACAGTTATCCCTAAAAGTCGTCCCGGAGGGCTCTATCGTTCTCTTAACACCCTCCGATGTACTGTCTGAGGTATATACGATGATGATCCATCCTTTCCTTTCTCAGTGGTAGGTTGGGTTTGGTTTGCCTCTCTGCGATTATTTTGTGCACACTTCAGGCTAATTAGATCGGGACCTGCAGTACAGTTTAACGTGGATTCCGAAACACCCGCAAACATCAATGACCCCACCAGGATTCAAACCTGAAGCCTGTGATACCAAAGATCAGAGCGCTAAGCAATTGGCCATCAAGCCGCGTCTAACTGGTAGAGGCTACATAGCCTTAAGAATAGGGGTTAGGTATGTATAAAAGAAAAAATATTCCTGGTGCAATTTTCTCTCATATAGCAAGCAAATTCTGAACAATTACTTATAAAAGTCCTCCGGTAGGTAATATCCTTCCCTCATACGAGGAATACGAGGCCCACCATTAAAATAATTCTTAAGTGTCATAAATGAGTTTAAAAATACAAAATTATGCAACATAATTATAAACTTTCAAAAAAGACTAAAAGCTACAATTCCACCTAAACTTTAGTTTGAGATCCCCCAATTTCATTTTGTTCCTGTAAATACACACATTCCAGTCACATTAACAACATTTAACAACAACATTAGAACAACATTTAACAAGTGCAAATATAAAATGTATCGAATTTAATGATAAAATAAAGGCCCAATTTGGTGACGCACAAAAATATGAGTATGCGATATATGAGTACCATGGGGTTGTTGCGCCACTGATGATGATGATATATGGTATATATATATATAATAAAATAAGTTATAATACACAGTCCGGTCACATTAATGGGACCACCACCTACTTTCGACGTCAACGTGAAATAACCAATCACAAAAGGCAGGTGGCAGCACATTGCAGTGGAGTGTATATAAAGAATTCCACTTAATGCCACTTAAATACCACTTAATACCACACTCCAATTAAAGCCAGAATTTACAAGAGTGTATATTCTGTCTTTTGACAGGTGGTCACATTAATGTAAGTGGACTGTGTAAGATTAAATATTCCTAAACAGTTGGGGACAATGTGTCTGCTTCAGAATTTTTCGATCATACAAACTTATTTTCCACCTTCATAATTTGATTTTTACAATGTCTTTCGCAATACTTCTAAGCTATGAACACTTTTTCCATGTCTTTTGGCTAGTCTTTATTAGAGAATTTTGTTAGTGAATTTCTACGATTATTTCTTCCAATTTGCAGATGTTTTCTCGTGGTATTCGGCTACAATGCGAAGATCTTTTCATTCAACGTGCAATAAGATATAATCTTGAGAGAAATATAATTTGGCCATTAGTATTTGACTGAAAAGAAAAAAAGAGAAATTATTAGGCTATTAGAGGAATGTATTAGGCTCTTAGTAACTGACTAATTTGGTATATATATTTTTATTATCTTGGTATTTTTGGCTCTTAATAAAGCTAGGCCTTTAATGTAGGTTTTCAAGCTCTACAATTCGTTAACATTTGTGAGTGATAGTTCGTTCACCAGATTTTCATCTTATTAGATAAATTTTAAATGCAGTGCACTTCGGATGAAATATGCACTAAAAGTCTGGAACTGTTTTTCATTCTTTAAACTTTAAGAAAAAGGCTTTTAATAGTGTATTTTTCAAGCTTTTTAATATTAATATTAAAAAGATAAGTATTTACATTTCGGACAATAAAATTCGTAAGACACATCACACAAGTACATTTTAGGAAACTAATTGTTTGAGTTTGATGTCAAGAACTGATAAGACATCAACTTGAGAGATCGTTTTGATAGTATCTTCTTATCGGGGCATGATGGCGGAGTGGCTAGCGCTCTGGCGCTCGCTACCATAAGTTTCGATTCGAGCCCTTCGGTGCCATGGTTATTTTTTGGTTTCTTATTATTTGGTTCAGGTAATAATTATGTTGTTGAGAGTTAAATGCATCTCACAGTTAAGGCAATTTTATAAACATCTTTAGAATTGAAACAAAATATAATCTTAAAACTTAAGATCGAATTTTAGCTATTTTAGATCAACATAAAAATTTATTGTATCAAATTAAAAGGTTTTTCAATGGCAGTATTTTTAAAAAAAAAAAACAGTATATATTTTTTCATATGTATAAAAATTTAAAGCAATAATACCACTGAACTTCAGCTTAAATATTTCATAGTTAAGGAATCCCTTTTAATTCCGGGTATTTATTTCTTCATTGCATTAGGAAAAGCTAATTTATTTAATTACGAAAAACAATTTTCTAATCTAGGTACAACACAAAAATTTATTTTCTGAATTGCAAAAGACACTTTAGTTTCTAATTTTTTAATTAATCATGATTGAAAATTAAAAAAAAATTGAATGGTACTTTATATAAAGAAAAAAAAAGAGTAAAGAACAAGAAAAAAAAATTAAAATTCCAACACTACTTCTTGAATCAAAGACTTAATGCTTTTACCAAGTGTTTGAATATTATGCATCACCAATTAGACTATTTTTATTCCTACACTTCAAATAATTTTTAAATCCGATATTTCAAATTCAAATTCCTTGAAACTAAACTTCTACTTTTAATGGCTTACGAAATTGCTAATGGGAGTGAAAATTTACTGTAAACCTTTCTTTGTTCTTTTGATAATGCCATTACTTCAAACATCTAAGTACATAATGGAAGGGATTTCGTTTTAATCCCAATAATCTTTATTTCCTTAGAAAATGGAGGCATCCAAGAAAGACAAGACTTGATGTCGGAGTTCTCTCTTCTGAAGGAGATATCTCACACGAATGTTGTGAAGCTTCTTGGAGCATCCATGGAAAAAAAGTGAGTTATTTTGCAGCTGCTGCAATCCTTTTTTTCAATTTCTTTTATGTAAATGCATTATTCTTTTAGTGTTTTGATAGAAGAGTTAAATGTTATTTTAATATTTGTTCATATAAGTAGAAAATAAGTTTTCCTTTCTGCAATTTAATGGGGTTTTTTTACAGTTATTTCTTCATTTTAGAAAATTAAACTAATGATAATCGCTTTAATATTAAATTCACACACTCTAAATTTGACAATAAAGAGTTATTGAAAAGGAATTTCTTAAGTTAAGAATTACAACTGTGCCCAAAACAGTAAGACCAATTTACATTTTTTTTTTCAAAAACTCTTTATTTATTATTCCAAATTTATTTCATCGCTTTCAAAGTAATCCCTCCGGACACAATGCCCTTATTCCAACGTTTTTTTCCAATCCTCAATGCGTGCTAAAAAGTCATTGGCAGGGGATGGTCTTCAAAGAACGGAAGATTCACGTGGAATCTCTTCAATTGCCTCAAAATTGTGTCCCCGGACTGGTCTTTTGAATCTGGGGAATAGCCAGAAGTCCCACGGGGCTAAATCAGGTGAATACGGTGGTTGTGGAACGATATGAGTTTCATTTTTGGCGAAAAAGACGCGAAGAATCAATGCAGTATGAGCTGGCGCATTCAGTGATTTTGGTAGCAATCCAAATTTGACGTGTTTGGAATTGACCGATCCCTTTGATATTCCAACACCAACATCAAGATCTCTAATTGTAAATCAACTGTTTGCAAGCATCAAGTCTTTTTTTGGACGTCAAACTTTTTGGACGTCGGTTGAGGTGGATGGTCGACCAGAGGGCTCTTCGTCTTCAACGCGTGCTCTGCCTTCTTTGAACTGTTTATATCACTTGTAAACATTTCTTTCCGATACAGAAATGCTCACCGAATGCCTTCTGCAACATTCTATACGTTTCCGCAAACAAAAGGGAATGCAAGTTCTTTGCTCAATTAATTCAGATATTTCAAAAATCGCCGGAATCAGTTTTAGCGTCTCACAAAGCCAAGCGTAACTCAATCACTAATGAATATTTTGACGTCGAATTTCACACAGATGTCAAGGACAGTACCAGCAACCTAAAACAGAAGAAAAATTGAAATTCCATAAGCCCTGGGAATGTTAAATTGAAATTGGTCTCACTGTTTGGACACAATAGTACAATTATTTCTTCCGACTAGAAAATTAAAATAGTGATAAAGTTTTTAATATTAAATGCAGACACTTGAAATTTGACATTCAAGAGTTATTGAATAGGAATTTCTAAAGTTAAGAATTTAACTGCATAGTATGTGATGAAATTTGTTTTTTTTTAATATATAATTTATCACACACATATTTTTATCACATATTTTTTTTAATATATAATAAAGTTATTTTTAAATTTCATGGCTTGGAATAAAAATCAATATTTGCGTTTGAGTATATTACTTATAAAACTGCTTTTTAAAACATAATTAATTAATAATTCATTTAAATTTTAGAACTAATTAATAATACTTGTTTATCGTTTAATAACGCCTACGAGCATATAATTATTCAAAAGTTACTTCAAAAGTTTAACTTACTTCCTACTTGAATTTAAATAATTCTGAAAAATATAAATATGAATCTATATTAAACTTCCGTTTAACTTAATAATTAATTTAAATTTAAATATATTTTTAAGTTATTCAGGAGTTTAAATTTAAACTAACTGAAATATAAACCATAATTAATTATGTTTAATTTTGATATCCGAAATTTAATTTCCAAATTATTTTGTTAGTTAAGTAAAATATTATTTAATGAATACATTTCCTGGTAGGTTTTTCAAATTGCAATTTTATCTCCCAGGAAAATCGAAAGTTTATGTTTGCCCCAAGAAAAATTAGAATGAAATATAAGTATTTGTTATTTTTAAAACCTATTAGTGACTAATTTCGAAAGTTTCTAAGAATTATTAATTCAGGAGAAAGTTTTAGGCCTACTTTTATTTTCCTATGGTGGTATGCTTAAGTGCGTAGTTAAGCACATTGTTGTCATTATGAATTTAAAAACAAAATCTATTAAAAAATAAAATAAAATGTTTGCAATATCGTGCGAAAAACAATTCAAAAAATGGTTAAAAGGTAAAAAAAAAAATATCTAATTAAATCAATTACGACCTTATCCATAAATTTGAAAAAATTGAACCATAATCATAATTGAGTCGCTTTTCAATTTCAAGGCACTGACAGATTGTCGTGTTCTTATAAGACTAAAAATCTTTTAAAATACAGGGTAATTATAATTAAAGTCCCACTTTTAAAATTCTGTAAAAAAAAGAAATGAGTTCAAACATGTACAGAAGATACTTGAAGGAGGGGAAACGATATGGCATCAAAAAAATGTTCCACCGATTTTTCCCATCCTATTTCTTATAGCCCTGACGTGGTGGATGGGCTTTCCACTCACAGTGTCACGACTGTCGAATGATTTGGAAGTCCTTTTTTTCCGTCAAAAAAAACCGAAACAATCGAGCACATTGAACACTACAGTGGGTTTCACGTGCAACTCATGCCAAATACGTTGTCATTTCGATTTAAAATATCACTGGCAGCCGAATTTACTTTCTTTATGCCGCTTACAACGCCATCTATTCCTACACTTTGGAAATTTTTTCCGATGCCGTACCATTCCCCCTTCTTCAAGTATCTTCAGTTCAAATTTGAACTCATTGTGACGAGTGGTTTTTTTTACAGCTTTTTGAAAGTGTTACTTTAATTATAATCACCCGGTATATTTCTGTATCCCTATTTTTCAATATTTGAGTGTTGATGATTCAGATTCATAGATAAGCTGATAAGTAAATAAGAAAGGATCACTGACATTTTCCTGTTTATCAGTTGGATGGAAACAATTTTCTTCCTAATGGAGTATTATCTTACTTTATGCAATCTAATTAAAAAGAAACAAGTACTTATTTCACAGATTACGAAACTACTTTACGTTCCCCTTAACGGCTAAATTAACTTACTTTGAATGGAATCGCCATCCTTTAAGAAAAGTGCAATTAGAGTTTAAGTATTTAGATGCTTAAATATCGAAATGGGCGACTTCAAGTCTCATTACAGTTAGTAATGAACTCTACAATTTCAGAACTATCTGGAAAAATTATTAAAACTTTCAGAAATAAAAGGCAAAGATAGTTAATTATATAAATATTCATTATTAAATTATAGTTTTTCTTGTGAAGAATTCGATTTACACAATAATAAATGAATAAAACGTATACCATTTCATGTATTTGATGAAATTAGATAAATAATAATAAATAATTAATGAAATAATAATGGAATTTTTAATAATAAATAATAAAACAATGAAATTTTCTTTAAAAAATTAATTATAACAAAGTAATTAAAATTTTGTGGGTTATGAAATTTAATTATTGAAACCTTTATTTATTTAAAAACGATTTTAAAAATAAATATATATGTTTATCTGTATTGTATATTTTCAGCCTCATGTCAATTAAACTACCAAATTTTTAAAATATGGCTTTTTCTAATTTAATATCCAACCATAGTTGTTGTAGAAATCTTTAATAATATTTGTATAGGTGTAAATATGGAAATGTTATGAATTCTATATCTGATTAGTTAGTTATAATTAGTCGTATTTAATTAGTTATATTAAATAATATATTACAATGAGGCTATTAACTAATATATTATATGATCGCATCTACAATTGCTTATTAACATGGACTTTGGATGTACATGCTTTAATCTATAACATTTTTCATTTAATGTTCTATAACATTGTTTAGTAATTGAATTTCTGCACATTGAACGAAGATGAAAGTAATATTTTTTTTTGAGAAATAACTAAGAAGGCATTCATTTTCTTTTTTATGCTAGTGAACTATAACATTATTCTTTATTATTGTATCATTAATAATACAAAATCTAATATAAATCAATGGCTTTAGAGCCGTATGACACCATCATGCTCCTGAAATTGAAAAAATAGTCACATTGAAAAATATTGAAAATAATTTTTAATTAAGTAATTTTTTGAGTATTTATTAAGTCTATTATTAGTAACAGAGTTATTATTTGTCTTTCAAAACTTATTACAATAATAAATAAATAAATTATATACAATTTTATGTATTTTAAATTTAATTACTTCATAGAAATAGATAAATAATTATAAATAATGAAATAACTATAATATAGTTTTACTATACATAATACTACTATAATTATAACTGTAATATAATTTTACTATACATAATAATATTATAATAATAACTAATATAATTTTAGTGACAAATAATATAACAATGAGATTTTCTTTGGAAAAATTAATTATAACAAAAATAATTAAAATTTTATGGGTCATTAAATAAATTTTTTTGAAAGCTTTATTTATTTAAAAACGTTTTTAAATAAATATGCATATTTATCTCTATTGTATATTTTCAACTTTAAATCAATAAAATGACTAAACTTTTAAAATACGGCTTTTTTTTTTTTCTAATTTAACATCCAATCACTGTTGGATTGGCGATTATAAATAGTATTTGAATTGGAATTATTATTGCGCGGGAAAGACTATGGATTCTATATCTAATAAGTTATTTTAACTAATCTATTACATTAAAGCTATTAACGTATCTATTAGATGATATGACTTACAATAGTATAAACATTGGATGCATGCTACAACCTATAACATTGTTGAATTAATGTTCTATGGTATTGTTTAGTTATTTTCTTCACATTGAAAGATGAAAGCAATTTTTGTAGGAAACCGTAAGAATTCCCTCATTTCATTCACCACCTTAAAACTGTCTAAAAGTTTAACTGTTTGAAAGGGACGAAAATAATTATAGTATATTGGGAAACTGCATACTCTAATTAGATTTATCCATTTTACTTTTTGCAGATGGACAGTTTTACCTGGTTGTGGAGTATGCTGAAATGGGTTCTCTGAAAACGTACCTCCGCAAAAAAGCACCGGACCCACAGTTGCTGCAATGCAACGTACGGACTCGACTTGCCTGGAACGGCCGACGGACGCAGGGACTACTACCAATTCTCATGTGAAGATCTCGGTTCGAGCCCCAACATACCTATTTTCACAAGGAGGCAGCTCTCTTTCGCCTGGCAGATAGCCAAAGGGATGGCCTATCTCTCGGATATGAAGGTAAGATAATAGATTTTGATGGCACGAATCTTACAATAAATCTGCACTTTTTTTAAATAAACATTTAAAAATTACTGGCACTTGTTACTTAATGATACTCTCAAAATTTCATACTAAAAAATTGTTTGTTTTCAACAAGTAGAAACGTATTGGTTTAGAACGTAATTTTATTCTCAAAAGTTAAGTTAAGTATACTGGATTCTTCTAGATAATTTATTGCATTATAAGATTTATTTTCCTTTAGATCACAAGCAATCTATTAAAATAATTCAGCATCTATATTTTTAAAGTAACTTATCTGAAAAGAAAATATTTGGATCGTGTGCTAGTATTAGAAAAAACTTGTATTCAATAGATTGAATACTTGAGAAACTATATGTATGTATATTTTTCATGAATCTCATCATTCAAAAGAAACTTTATGCCTTTAAAAGTGATTTTTTTTTTTTTTAAGTTTATCGCAGTTCTATTTGCAGTCGAGGGAATTCGTAACATCATCGGTCACTGTTGTGAAAACGTGTTTATAGTGTTATTGCCCTCGTTCCATTCTTTTTCCATTCTATACCTCTTGACGCTTTCCCGAAGTATGCCAAGTTGGCCACCCTGAATGCTTTGCAAAATACGATTTTTCCCCCCTTTGAGAAAAGATAAATAAAAGATCTGGAAACAAACTATTGTAAAAATAAATACTTATGAAAATTGAATAAATATTTCTTTTTAGGACAGCAATAATATTTTCTTAGAACAGCAAAAAATACAACATTTTTTATTTTATATATTGTTCTAATTGGCAGTTAATACAAGACAGTTAATATTTATGCCATAAGCAAAAAGAAGAAGCTGTCCACTGTTGCTCGGCTAGCACTATCCACGAGACACGTGTAAGCTGCTTGCTTGCCCTTGTGTTACCTTGTTCTTGAAGATGACTACGGACGCAGAAGTAACTTACAACCCCAAACGCTCTGCGACGAATCAACGAACAGACCGGGACCTACGATTTAAAGTGTGGATTCCGAATCACCTATAAACATCCGCGTTTCCAGCGAGACACGAGTACGAGGAAACCTGTGGTGGTACGCACCGAGCCCAGAACTCGGAAATTCAGAGAGGCCGTAAAAGCACGTCGAGGTATAGAGCGACAATTACCGTAAAAAGAAAAAAAAACCACTTATGTCTCTGAAATCTGCCAGTAGGCAGACGGCTTTTAACCTCAATAAGGCTGCGCCAATGAGAGATTTAGTATATGGCACTTCTCTCCGGTCATTCTTTTAACACTTTGTAGCTGATGGGGCGGACACCTGGTTTAACATTGCGTGGATTCGAACAACTCACAAACATCCATGGCACCGCCGAGGGCTGAACAGAAAACCTGTTGCACCAGACGCCAGAGGAGACTCGGGGTCAGGCCGTAGAATGGTCGGCACGACAACACCACGTAAAAGAAAAAAAAATCTTATGTCTGCCGAGGCGCCTCTCTGCCAGTAGGCAGGCAGCCCAACCCCTCGGCAGCAGCTGTGAAGATTTAGTATGTCGCTCTCGGTCATTCTTTTAACACATTTTAAGCCTATTAGACCGGGACCCACAGTTTAACGTGGATTCCGAACAACTCACAAACATCCATGCGGCACCGCCGGAAACTGGAACCCGAAACCTACGCACCGAGCGGGGCGCTCGGAAATTCGAGGCGTAAGAAAGCGTCGAGGGCAGAGCTGACTTACGTAAAGAAAAAACCGCTATATATCAAGTCTGCCGGCCAGTGAAGCGGGTGGCACAACCCCTCAATAAGGCTGCCAATGAGATTTAGCTAGTAGTGGCGCTCTCTGGTTGTCTTTTAACACACTTTCGCCTAATTAGACCCGGGACCTACAGTTTAACAGTGGATTCGAACAGCTCTAGGCTCCATGGCACCGCCGGAGAACTGGAACCCAAGAAACCTGGCTGCCCGAGCGCCCACCAGGAGACTCGGGTCAGGCCAGCAAAAGCAGTCGGGCATGGGACGTCTTACCGTAAAAAGCTTTGTCTCGAAATCTGCCGGTAGGCGGGGGCGGCTTTGCGGCCTGACAAGGCTGCCAATGAAGGTGGCGTACGCTGGCGCTCTCTCGGTTATTCTTTTAACACACTTTAAGCTAATTAGTGGACCTACAGTTTGTAGTTCGGGTGGCACAAGCTGTCCATGGCACCGCCGGGGCTGAACCCCTGCTGTGTTCTGAGCGCCAGGGCGCTCGGAAATTCAGGCCGTAAGCATCGGGCATAAGGCGACAATCTTACCCGTGAAAAAACCCTTATGTCTCAATCTGCCAGGCGGTGACTTTAACCCCTCAGCCAAGGCTGTGTGGATTTAGTATACGGCCGCTCTCCGGTCCATTCTTTTAACACACTTTGAGCTAATTAGACCGGGACCTACGCTGTTGGCACGGCGGATTCAAGGCAACTCTGGCGCTTTGCGGCCATGGCACCGCCGAACTGGAACCAGAAACCTGTTGCACCGAGCGCAGGGAACTCAGGTCCAGGCCGTAAAGCGTCGAAGCATAGAGCTGACAATGCCCGTAGAAAACCTTATGTCTCAAGGGAATAACAGTATTGAAGCAGAACGGCTTTGGCCTCAATAAGGCTGCGCCAATGAGAATTTAATTATTAATGGCGCTCTCCGGTCATTCTTTTAACTTTTAAGCTAGTGTGGGACCTACGGTTTGCTGGCGGATTCCGAACAGCTGCAAACATCCAGCGTGGCACCGCCGAGCTTTGGAACCGAAACCTGTTGCACCGAAGAGCGCCAGAGACTCGGAAGTAGGCCGTAATGGCGTCAGACAGAGCTGACAATCTTACCCGTAAAAAAAAATAATGCGAAATCTGCCAGTAGGCAGACGGCTTTGGCCCCTCATTAAGGCTGCGCCAATACGTTTACGTGTTGCTGTAACTCTCCGGTCATTCTTTTAGCCGCTTTATTTTTAAACTGGAGCCGGGACCTACAGTTTAACGTGGATTCCGAACAACTCACAAACATCCATGCTGCGTGTGGGTTTCGAACCTGAAAGTCTGTAATTACAAAGGGCGAAGCGCCCAATCAATTATTACAAACGCTCGGCAGGAAAGAGAATTACATTACATATTTCTGAAATTTCATTTTAATTTTAAACTAAACACATATTTAGCTATTTTAATGTAAATAATAATAGAATGTGTTAACTTGAAGCACGTAA
>BPLR01009866.1:0-122114 GCA_021605095.1 Caerostris extrusa | reverse complement strand
TCTGTATTTAAAAGTGAAAACTGAGAAAAATTGAAATAGTATTACTTGACATTATACATTATGAAAATGAAGTTGAAGAATTACACTGAGAGAAATGATAAAAAAATGAATCCTTTAAATCCTTTTGCTAGGTCGCAAAAATTTCGTCTTGGTAAACACTGTCAGTTCTTGATATGTAGAAAGAGTACCGTTTTGAGTGTCAGGCCTTATTCTAGGACTTTTGATTTATTAAGTTCTGTTTTTTAATATTTTTCGAGAACTGAGAACAACATGTTATATTAATTGCAAGTATAGTTTTCACATTTGCCATGAAGTGGTTCTTGAATATGGGATTCGCCTAGCTTTCTCTCAATGAATTCAGTATCTTTAAACGGTTTTCCATATTGCATTCAGTCTCTTGCATGCCATACTTTAGCTGACTGCTCTGTAATCTTCCCCTATTTATTTCTACACCTCATTCAATTTTCCACACCTGTTTGTTACAATTACCTTTTAACTTTGTTTTGATTTTGAATTTCTGAAATGTTGTACAATCCGTCAAAAATTATTTTAAGCCTGAAATAAAAATAAAAATATTCACCTGCAGGAGTTTCTAAAATGCTCTTTAACTAATTTACGCCGCCTGGCGTATGCTTGCGTTTCAATATTGCATTTTAGTTTTTGGCATTAACGTACCTTTCAATGCTGGATTTTCGAGGAAATATGCCAAATTTCATGTTTTGAAGTATATTTTTGCACATTTCCAGTATATGAACAGGGCGTGACGAGGTGGAAGCAGATAATGAGGTAAATCCATGTAGACTAAAAATGTCAAGAATTTCAGGTGAAGCATTTTTCTGCAATATCGGCCAATGAGTTAGTAAGAATTCATACTTTTATGAGGATAATAAATCTTTCTTCAGGATGACTTTCAAATTCATACAGCATTAAGAATAAGGTGAATTAATTTAGAAAGTATTTGTTTACTTCACTGCATAAAGCATAAGATTAAACCAATGGTTAGAAGTTCACACTTCTTTAATTAGATCTCTAGAAAGCTTAGCAAAGCATGAAAACTCAGCAAACCACCAACACAAAGTTCAGAAAAAAAAAAAAGAAGCAAACTCAAAGTTACTCATGCCTAAATTTGAAAATACATGAAAATTTCTTCAAACAGAGAGAATTTTACGAAAATAAGGTGTGGGTAATAGGGGCTGGCTGTGGTCAAAGCAATCTTTGCTACTATTAAGTTTTGTTAAAGTTTGCATGCGATATATAGTAACGCAAAATTAATTAAACTTTGGGACATAAAAAGACAATTCTTCAAAAATTGGAATAATAGCTAAGGAGAATTTAACCGTAGTAGCTTATATTCTTAATGGGGAACTGCTTTAGCCCCTGTTATATGAGAGATATTATCGTAATAGGATAAAGTTCTGCGTAAATTTTAATTATCTGGTGTTACTAAAAGTACATCGTCTTTTGTTAAGCTGCTAAAATTATTTTTTGAAGATTTAATTTGAATTTGTATGAACAAAATTTGTTCACAAAATAAAAACAGATAAATAACTTTTTTATTGAATGATGAATTATGAATTCAATTGCGAAACTGCAATTACTTATTAATATGTGAAAAAAGTTGCAATTTCAGCATAATATTTTCGAATTAAGTATTTTGTTTTCAGATATATAACTAATGTCTGATCTTTTAATATACTCCTATACTTATTCTTAAAAGTACCATTTCTTGTATAAATTTATTCTGAAAATTATAGAAAAATACAAAGATATGAATTTTATAAATATATATTATAAACGAAAGGAAAAGAACAATTGAAGTTTTCTCGCTTCATTTTATTTCTTGAAACTTAATTTTATTTATTTTACCACAGCAGAATAAATAGTTTCTTGAAGAAGCAGAACAGAAAAAAAGGCAATTTATTTTGGTTCAAACATTAAAAAGAGAATCTCGAAATAAGAACATTTGGATATGTTATAATTACATAGGAAACATAGTTCATGAACATTCGTTACTAAAACAAACGAGACCAAATCTTTAAAGGATTTTAACAAAAGGTAAATCAAAGGGAAACATGCAAGAGAATTTTTAAACATTATGAAAATTTTAGAAAAAAAAAGTACAAGAAATGCAATGAAGCAGTTGCTATTCCAAAAATAATTAGTAAACGATAATTTATTTTGAAAAAGACGAAAAGAACAGAAGTCAACCTAATTGAATTCTTGCAATTTAATACAACGGTATACTTGCAATCTACGAAAGATTTTCTCGTACTCAATGCTAGAAACATGTGGATTCAGTATAAGAAGCTAGCATCAAGAAGTTTCTCTACAGGAAGGAGCAGAATAATTCGTTGCTGCGTTGATTTAGTGTAGTATATCGTAGTGGAAAGTCACACTCTAATGAGTTCTACCTCACTCGAAATTGAATCTGCTTTATTGAAATGAGGGTGAGTAGTTTTGAAAATGAGGAAAGTTTAAGTAACTAATATTCAGTAGTGGGACAGAAATGAAGGCATTTAAATTTCTACCATAAAGTTTTTGAACTTTGTGTCACAGTTAAGAGCTTATGTTAACTTTTTACTGAAGCATTAGAAGGGGCACAACATTGTTTATTAAAATTAATTAAATCAATATACAGACACATGATAAATTATTAGTCCTTCCCATTTATAATTTAATTGAAATTGGATTTAATTATTATCAATAAAAGTTTTTTAATGACCTCTATTTTAGTTGAAAAATGGCCAATGAAAGCAATGAGTAAATTTAATGTAATTCTTGCATTATCTTTATGAAGATATGTTTTAAACTTAGCTGGCATGAGTAAATTCAATTGATACTTGAATTTAGTATAGTCCGAATTCTAGAATAAAGGATGATATATAGAAATACAGCTTAAAATGATAGTAAATAGTTATATTTGAATTAATAATTGTATTTAAATTGTATTGTAATTGCATTTAAATCAATTGAATCAACTGTTTGAAAATATATGCTTTATGATCATAAATATTAGCCCTACATGAAATACTACATACAATGTATATGGTTGTGCAAATGTTATAACTAGGTGAAGAAATATTACACTGCATACATTAAAATTTTAATTCATTTAAAATAAACTTGTATAAAATACTGAAGCTGTTTCCTGTTTGTTCAAATTATTTTGTTTACGGAAAAATTCTGTACATGATATTATGAGAAAAAAACAAAAAACTAGCCTTACATTTCATGACCATTAAACAATTGAAGTAGAATTTGCGTTAAATAGTATGGATTATTATATCATGTAGGTTTTGATAGAATGAATATTATCTATAAACTCTTAATAAATGCACTCTTAACACAAAATAAATGATGAATCCAGATTATTATGTTCATTTCAAGTTATTTCAATAAGACAGAAATATACAAATCTTATATATACGTATAAATAGTAAATTATCTTATGTTTAATTTTGATAGCAAAATTTACTAAAAACTTTTATTCATTTTAAATAAGCAAACGATGTTTTAGGCGACTTTAAATAATTTAATAAAAATGTCACGAATTTTTATTTTATTATAGCTATTAACAATATGTCTAAGATAAACTTACAATTTATTAGAAAGTAGTTCTAATAAAAATATTAATATGGAAACTAGAGCATTCCTGCTGAAATTAAATCAATAAATCATAAGACTGACCCTTAAAGGACATAACTTTATATCTATAGAGTAAAATACGTAATAAAAATATAGGTAAGACGCTTTCCAAAACTATATAGATTCTGTCATTTGGTCATCTCCCGTTGATAGGAAATGGACCAACTGTCTTCTTACTTTTGTTTAATGACCGTGTGCAGACGGAAAGCTTCGAAAGACAAGCTTTTGACGTTATTGGTGGCGAGGGTTATTAGTTTATTGAGGGCAGCCACATTCCGACAGCACTCGATTGGCACATTTCCTGAGAAAAAGGTGTCGATTTTCTTTCTTGTTTATTGAATACTGTGGATAGTTTTGGTGAAAAAACATTCTTGGGAGAATTTTTCAAAGCCATTTAATTGAAAGTGAAATAATAAATGAATTCAATTTCTATACATCTGAATTTTAGCAGAACAAACATTAAATCATAAAGGGGGAATATTCGTTTTCTCTTGTACAGAAAACAAGAAAAGACAGATGTTTCAAGAACAGGCAGATTTTTTTAAATACAATATAAATAAAAAATAGGATCAAGATGAATTACTAGTTATGTTGATTGTTATTACTGTTTTTAGAAATGTGTCAATTCCAAAAAAATTAAACACATATACAATTGATATAAAAAAATAAAAAACATTTTCTTTTTAATTAAAAAAAAAAAATGTGAATTAAATAGGAGATTAGAAGGACCTGAAATAGATCAGTACTTTACAATTCTTTTGATCATGCAAAAATTTATATTTCATGTGTAAAACAGTTTCACGATAGCAATATCCTTATTGTTTGGACCATTAGGTCTAAATAATGTATGTTTTGGTTATAAAACATAAGAGATCGTAAATACTTTCATATTGTTTGGTTAAAGTATAATGTTCAGAACTGTTTCCGTAAGTTGCGAATCACAATGAATATTTTTGTGGGTATCAACAATCAATTAATATTAAATTTTAAGAAATTTGAACGAAAAATTTACTTATTATTTAATGTAGAGTTGAAGTATGTCTTTTAACCGAATTAATTGATTAGAATTAGAATTTCTCAGTTGCAAAGTGAAAACGAATAACACTATAGGAAATATCAACATACATATATATAAACGTTGGAATTTTGTTATATTTAAATAATATAAACAATCATTAATAAAATCTGTCTTCTTTCTTGTCGAATAAATAGCACATTTTTATTTATTTGAGTTTTCCTTGCTTCTTTTTATTTTTCAGAATGTATTCAAGTATCTCTTCTTTACTTATCTTTATTTTCAATAATAATTATAGTATAATTTCTATTATTATTTAAAATTAGATGCTTGCAAAAGATATTTAAATATCATATTCTGGTAGTTAATTTTTCAAAGTAATTGTAAAGCAGTAAAAAACTTTTATTAGTTAGATGAAGTTATCATACTATAGTTTTTGAGCAACTCTTAAAATAGTCATAATATATTAACGAAAGCAACTATACAAGCCCATCTATTTGAATACTGACATAACATTTATAACTAATATTTTGACATTAGTTCAATTTATCGTAAAAAGAAAATTGTACAGAAGTTTGTATGAATAGTAATATACAAATTCATGCTTATGATATGTGGTTTTGTTAATATCATTCAATAATTTTATTTGATTCTTAATTAAAGGAATGAACACTTTCAGTTCAGAAGCTCAACGTGTTATATACCAAGTTGCTTCAGGCACAATATTCAAATTGCAATGGGAATAAAATTATTCCAGAAATATTCATGTTAGCAATGTTCTTAACTTAGTTCTCTAATTTTAACAAATGGAATTTTTAACTAATAAAAATTATAGTTACTTTGAGAAAAACAAAGTTTATCTAATTCCAACTTCCACTTAATAAAAACAATAAAAATTCACAGAAAATTTTACTCTTGTAAATCGTATGCAAAATCGTAGGAGGTACACGATTGTTAAAAGGAATTAACTTACTATTGAAACCTCCTATGTGTAAGATCTCCGTAAATTTTCGAAATATAATCATATAACTAGTCGTCTTTTCTTAGTAAATGCAAAAATTTATTAAGTTTGTAAGTCGATTTTCGCCAAATTGGCTCTGATTACTCTGATACAACACTGTGACTTGTTGAATGTACTTTTCGTGACTGATGATTCTATTTAATTTATTTTAAACTTAATTAACTGGGAAGTATAGTTATTGATTACCCACAAAGTAATAAACACACATAAAAAGAAACGACAAATTCATCCGGAAGCACCAATCCTTAAAATTATTCTTAATTTGATTATTTTATGATCCTTTTTTTCTAAGAACCGTTACTACTTTGCTTTTTAACTCGGTTCTGATCAAAGGCCAAAAAATGTCTCGAGTAATTTAATTTGCATCATTAGTTTAGCAGTCAGGAGTAAAGTATCTCTCTTGCCATTAAGTGTGCAGCATTAATGAAATTAACGAGTGCAGAGAGAGATGACAAAGATAAACGCCCCAGAAAAATATTGCAGGGAACTGGTTGTCTCAGTGTTTCGGTAAACTCATCGTTAAAGCTTCACATTTTCTCAACTGTAAATTTCGCTCAAATATATTTTTCACGTTTAGTTGTACTTAGTAAAAGTATTTCCTTTCCGAAACACTATTAATGTCAACTAAATATTGCTGAATTTTAAGACTGTTTTAACGAGTTTCACTATAACAAAATTCATAGAACTTCAGATATTTTTAAAGAAGCAGAAGTAATAAAAAATTTGATATTCACATCGAGCATTCCACTGGATTTTTTTATTTTAATAATTAATTGCCCAGGTGGTTTCGGAGTCAAACTGAGTGATTTTTGATTGATCGCAACACAACTCAGGAAAATAGTTCTTCATATTTCATTCAAACAGCTTTAATTTGATTGTAAGAGAGACCCGGGAATACCGAGCAGTGTGCAATTTCGCGCATCGTTGTTTTTTATGGTTAAAAGTATAGGATAGGGCAGGGTTCGGCAACCTGAGGCTCTTTGGATGTGAAACTGCTGTGCTCTTTAGTTCCATACGCAAATATTATTTATTTTACCAAAAAAAAACATTTTAAAATCGTTCTGAATCGATTAACGAGGAATCTGAAGAACTGTTTCGTGATTTCAAAAACAAACCAGAAATCTTGAAAAAATCAAAGATTTGCCACTATCCGCTAAAAACAGTACAAAAATAGAATAGCTAAAATATCTTCAAATGTAACATATTTGCAGGTGGAAGATATTCAACTTTCTTCGGCCTTATCACTGGCTATAGATCAGTCTTGCGGCATAAAAAGACATGGCACAAGTTGCCCTTTTTGTCAGGTATATGTCTTCCCAAGGCCCAAAAGAAGAACTTCTAGGATTGCTACCGCTCTCGGGACAAACTAGACGGGAAGATATAGCGAATGCCGTGCAAAAATGCATTGATTTGGTTTGGTTTGTCGCTCTACGGTCATCTTATGCACTCTTTTGCAAAAATGCATTGAAGACAATAAGATCGATTTAAATAAAATCGTTTCAATAGCAACTGATGGAGCCAGAAGTATGACAGGAAAAAAAAAAGGGGGGGCAACAACGAGTCTTCAGAGCAAAATAAACCACGAAATTCTTACGTTTCAATGCATAATACACCAAGAAGCGCTTTGTGCCCAAACATTTCCGGCCGAAATAGTTGAGGTCATGAATTTAGTAATCAAGATTGTTAACAGCATCTTATCAAAAGCACTCTACCATCGACAGTTTAAAGAATTCTTAAACGAAATGGAGACTCGGCATTCCGACCTCCTTCTTCACAATAAAGTGCGATGGCTTTCCAAAGGTAAGGTGTTGAAAGGTTTTGCTTTTGTGCTTGAATGAAATAAATACATTCCTAAATAAAAAAGGTATTAATCACCCTGAGTTAGAGAACGGCAAATAGTTGCAAAAATTTTACTTTATGGTGGATATCACAGCAAAATTAAATTAGCTGAATCTAAAATTGCAAGGAAAGGGAAACCCAGACTATGTTTTGGTAGAAGAATTGGTTTGTTTTTGAAGAAAAATTAATTCTTTTGGCAGAAGATATTCAGAGCGTTATATTACTTCATTTTCAATTTTTAGAGCAATATCGTGATAAAACTAGTGCAACTGTTGACACGAGGTACTTCAGCACAGTTATAAAAAAAATTAAAGATGAATTTGCTGATAGAATTGAGCAATTCAAAACCAACAAAACCACTCTAGTATTCATAGTAAATTCTCTCAACACAAATAGTAACGAAATCCACATTGAGCCATTTGGAATTGATACTGGATCTCTAGAAATGCAATTGATCGATTTAAAAAGAAAACATTGTGGAGTGGAAAATTTACAGAGTTGAAAAGCAAGTTGGAAG
The DNA here is from genome assembly GCA_021605095.1 of Caerostris extrusa. NCBI lineage: Eukaryota > Metazoa > Arthropoda > Arachnida > Araneae > Araneidae > Caerostris > Caerostris extrusa. The sequence continues at coordinate 114,077 of BPLR01009866.1, read as the reverse complement.
AGTTGGAGGTCCAGAAATATATGTACGTAACCCAAAAAAAGTGGACAACTTTAAAAGTAATGCCGAGAGTTGAGGCACTTATATTCGACGTATGGAATAGTCTTCCAGATTGCTACAGTGAGCTGAAGAAGCTGGTATTTAGAGTGTTGACTATCTTCGAATCGATATATTCGTGCGAGCAAGCGTTCTCTTGCATGAATATAATTAAAAGTAAAGTAAAAAGCCAACTAACAAATGAAAATTTAGAGTCGTGTTTGAAACTTAATGCAACAAATTATGAGCCAAAATTATCCAAACTTTCTAAAACCATGCAAAGCCAATGCTCCCCTTGAATTTGTTTGCTCAAATGTATGTTATTGTTTTTTTATTTTAAATACAAATTACATTGTTTAGTAAAGTTTAAATTTTCTACTTGAATAACCATGCAAAGCCATCGCTCCCATTGAATTTGTTTGTTCAATTGTTTGTTATTGAAGTGCAAGTTAGTGTTGTAAGTAAATGTTTAATTGTTTTAATTTTTAACTTAAATAATAAGTAATTATCTAATAATGAATAAATAGAATGATATAATGAATAAATAGATATGTTTTCTTATGAATAAATAGATTATTTTTTTATCAAAAAATTTTATTTATGCGAGTACTAACAGGTGGGCTAGTATTATTAAATCGGCGCTACTAGTATTAAATCCATATGAGTTTTAGTTAGCCCTAACCTTCAAAAGACACGTGTATAAATTTGACAGCTGCTGCAGTATTAGTATGTGAGTTATAGCATTTTTAGTGAAGCATCTTTTGTTAGTTTGAAAAAATGGATAAAAAGGAATTTCGTGTGTGCTAATAAAGCATTGCTTTTTGGCGAAAAACTATTGAAGCCAAGGCTTGGCTTGATAAACGTTATTCGGACTTTGCACCAGTAAAATCAACCGTAGAGAAGTGGTTTGCTAAATTTAAACGAGGCGAAATGAGCACCGAGGACGATGCGCGCAGTGGAGGCCCCAAAGAGGCTGTTACCGACGAAAACATCAAAAATGTCCTCAAAACAATTTCTGATAACGGTAAAGTGAAGTTGATTGAGATATTTGAGAACCTAAAGATATCAAAGGAACGTGTTGGACATATCGTGAATGAATATTTGGATATGCAAAAGCTCTGTTCAAAGTGGGTGCCGCGCGAGCTCACAATCGACCCAAAACAACAACCAATTGATGATTTTAAGCAGTGTTTGGAGCTGTTCAATCGTAATAAACCCGAATTTTTGTGTCGATATGTGACAATGGATGAAACATGGCTCCATCATTTCACACCGCTGTCCAATCGACAGTTAGCCGAGTAGACAGCACGTGATGAACACTAAAAATGCTGTAATTTCATTAAAAATGCTGTAACTCAAAATACTAATAGTGCAACAGCTATCAAATTTATACACGTGTCTTTTGAAGGTTAGGGCTAACTAAAAATCATATGGATTTAATACTAGTAGCGCCATCTATGTGGCAGGCTACGAACTTTTCAGCCCACCTGTTATTTATTGTTGGCAAGAAAAAATTTTGTGGCTCTTTAAAAACTTTGAAATTTGTAAATTGCCATTTTTAGTATGTGTATGCATGTGTATGTATGTGTTTGTAATGTGTATGCAAATATTTTAATTACTTAAAATTTAATACATTTAAAAAAAAAATTAATATAAAAATAAGTAAAAGGAAGTCTGTTAAAATGTGTTAAACTCGAAGGAAGAAAAACAAACGAAACAAGATGAAGTTATTCGACTGAGAAAAAATCGGTAGATGTGATGTATAGGCATAGAAAAATTAAAATTTCAGAATAATTCAATCTTTATTCAGGAGTTAAAACACCAAACAACAAACCAATAAATAAGGCATTGGCTTATTTCTTGTTTTTCAGCGATTGTAGAGTTAGATCGGCGAAATCATGGAGCTGACGGAGGCATCTACTCATAAGACCTCCATATTTGTTCTATTGAGGAGAAATCTGGTGGTCTACTTGGTCAGGGAAGTATATGACAAGCACATTATAGTGTTGAAATGTAAACCCAGGATACTGTGACAGAAAAGATAACACAACGGATTGTAAAATATCTTTGAAGTACCACTGTGTCATAAGGATGTCACGGATGACAATCAAAGCACCTCGGCTATAAAATGAATTAGCACCCCAGACTGAAACTCCAGGTGGCCAGGCTGAACGGTGGGTAACAGCAAGGTTAGTATCCTACCGCTGTCCTGGATTCCCTCAAACGCGTTTTCATTTATCATCAGGAATCAATTTCGAAGCAATGCTCAGCAAGATGTTAAAATAAAGGAGTCCAACACAATTGCAAATGCACTGACATACATAATTGAAGGGCAATCAGCGTAATGGCCGCGATGAGTAAGGATTCCTTTCTTTCAATAATTTGTCAATGGCCCTTGTGGTCACTGCTGTGGGATTACGAATAGAATAATGACGAATCACGGACTGTTAAAGCCTTCTGTGACTATCATTTTTCTAGGCCAACAGCTGTCTTCTTGACATTGCGATTCGCCAGAATTCAGTCATCCCTGCCAACATCAACAAATAGCTGCATTGTTCTAACCCAAATGTTAAGTGACATTTCCATTTGACCATCCTAGTTCCTTTACCCCAGTTGTACTACCTCTTTCTAATGGTGGCGTATTCTCCTACAGTGTGTGAACTCGATTGTTACAGTCAAAGTGAGTAGATGGAATCAAATTCGAATTGAATTTATTCTCTTCAATTGGAATGTCTCGTTTTTTGCCTATCATACTGCTCCAGGTATTTATTCTTCTGTCGGCAAAGCCTTATAATTTGTATGTTAGGTGGAAAGACATTTGAATATTAAATTTCGTTAGAACGAGATAATTTCTTTTGATGTGCTTTTTTTCCTTATTTTTTACTTAAAGTATATGAGTGCTATTTCTTCAAGATTAATGAGATGTAATTTTTAGATTTATTTTCATCTTTATATTCCTTATTTCCTTAATAAAGTTGCGAAAATTATTTGAAATTTATAAAAATGTAGCTATATCGCATTATTTAAAATTCTTTTTGTGTCATGCTTTAAATATTTTTATATAAGAATGATAAATTAATTAACTCTTAAAAATCAATAAAAGCAGGTATATAATGCATTGCAAATTGTATAAAAATCTAAAATTTAGCATCAATAATACGCTGTCGCGATCAATAAATATACTTTCGCTCATAAGACATTGGTTTATGTAATAAATGCGAAGGGATTACCTAAGGTCAAGAAATGGCTTTTGATAGACTAGAGGTATTTCAATCCATACAAAAATCCCTTTCGAAAAGAAGTTTCTCTCTCTAGTGTGAAAAGAATTCCCTATCGAATTTATTAAAATATTTTTAGGGCAATACTGTCGGAGAAAGAAAACAACTTTAAAAATAAGTTGTCTTTTTTTTTTTTTTGTAAAAGTTGCGTTTCACTCCAGAATGAACCTTAAATATTTCTTAGAGATAATAATACAGAAAAAAGTTGTTTTTGGAAAATAAAAAGATAGGAGATTATTCCCTTCGGTGACTTCAGAGTTTGATTAAAAAACATTTTTGTGCCGAAAATCTACACCGATTTCATTAGAGTTTGACAAAGACATGTAATTTAGTCTTAATAAGCATGTCTTTATGAGAAAGAACACCCCTGTTTTGAAATCAGTATTTACTCAAAGAAAAATATAAGTTCTTTGCTAATTGAAACAAATATTAGGGTGATTTTGAACTGTCAAGACTTGTTTAAAAACAATGCCTGAAGGGCATATTAAATAAACTACTCTTCTGTAATTGATGACAAATATTTGTGTCTGTACGGAATATGGAAATGAGAGCAAACAGATCTTGAAAAGATCTGTTTTATTGATTGAGATATTTGTATTTGCATTTCTTCCTGGTGTTTTCTTAAATTCAGTCGGTCGGTAAAGCGATATTTTAGAAGTCATTATATTTCTATTCTTCGATCTACATTTGGGTTATTTGCACATAAAACCATTTGATTTTTGATTATTTAAAAAAAAATTTCTATCCTGGATAAATTAAATTAAATTCTATAAGGCATTATCGAAATTTCTTAAAAAACTTTTTTTTTAATATCAGCTCCTAAATTACTATTTGAAATGCAGCATCAACAAATAAAAAGTACCCATGTTTTAAAAATTAAATAATGTCGTAAAATTATAATTAATAGCTTTGTTTTTATATGACCCCCCAAAAAAAAGAAATTAGTCAAGTTTCAAACAATACCTGAGATGTTTCAATGTGAGTTCCCTCGTTACATAACAAGAAATCCAAACGACAATCTTTCTTACTCCAGGTACTTTGAATTGAGGCGTTATAACCCCTGATAACCGTTAAAACCTCTGGTCCCTTTTGATTTATTTTTCTGGAGATTTGTCAAAAATTTTATCTACGCTGAGGAAATCACACATATAGAGATCACTAAGGAAATCACGCATCCATTTAAGTGAAAGGATTAATGCTACCATACAGGATGTAAATTTTGGAAAAATCCAGTTTGGATGTCTGCCATGAGACGAGGGAAGTTCATAATGAAATGTACTATATAGTTTTAAAAATTGATTTCGTTTTATGTTTTTTTGTTATTAAAAACACAGAAAATAATCCAATCGCTTATACAGAATGTATTTTATAGATGGATAAAGTTGAGATCAACATTATGCTCATGTGCATTAGATGAAATTTTTTAAGCTATTTGACGTTATTTCTTCTGTATATTTATTCAAATGCATCTTTTGTAGAATTGATGAAAAAAGATTTGTTAATGTCAAATAAACACCATGTAAAAAGAAACATTATTTATATTGTGCCATTATAACTGTACCTTTTCAATTAAAATGTAAGAAGATAATGTAAAATGATAAATTATTTCATTAAAAACATAATCATATAATTAAAATATTTTGTCTTATATCCCCCAAAGTATATCCCAAAATTCATGCAAGAAATCTTGCGTTAATTTTGGAACACTAGATCACTCCCATACCGAGATTTATATAATTCAGGGATTCCAATTTATCCAGTGTGCCTCTAAATTTTTATAAAGTGTTCCACCTAAGATTTCTTGCTTGAATTTTGGGACACCCTTTATATAAAATAAATAACTAAGTAACTGGTTGCATTTTTTATCTCACAGAAAATGTCGGATTTCCTTAGACATGGACTCAACTCCAGATGCAATTATAAATCAAGGACTTTCTGGGGCCGAGACGAACAGTCACTCTACTTTTTATGTTTGTTTCTCCATTGACAGCCATTCGAACTTTAATCATCTAATCTGCAGACAGATGATATACTATTAGGATAGAAGGGCATTTTTTTTTTAACATTAGCTTTTCTAAGCGACGCAATCTTCATAAGCTGGACAGAAAACAATAATTGCATTTTCCTTTTAATTTTAACAAAGACGAAAGTGAAACAAACAAATAAGATCACCATTACATATACTAATATTTGTATATATATATGTATAAACGTTCACTCTGGCAACTTACTTTTTCTTGAAACATTGAAACAAAAATTCAATTCAGCCTGAAATCTAATAATTTATATTCGGTCTTTTTTTTTTTTTTTTTTTGTTAATTAACTGAATGAAAAACTTTGCATATCAATAGATTTATACAATGAAGTGAATTAATAATAGTGTAGTTAACATATTAATGAATAATTTTGCTTTAACAAGAAATGCATTTCATGTGTACACTTTAGAATATTTTGGAAAATAATTATTTAAATGGGATTTATTTATTTTATATGGATTTCTACTTTGGAAATAGAGAAAATCAATTGAAAAAGAAAGTTGTTTCGTTTATCATTTCTATTTCAAGAAAGAAAATGTTGTAGAATCACCAATAAGTAGGACTGTTTACATAAATTTGGAGTTTACAATATTCATTTTACAAATTAATAGAAAATAATAGTTAGCAATACGTCTAGTTCTTTCAAGATATTTTACACAAAGAATTCTGGAAATCGTGTAACTCTTGAAGACGAATAGGCCACGCAATTCATTTGTTCTGGCATTATTATTACTAGAATCAATTATGTTTTACAAAGATTTATTTATAGTTTCTTCCTTATTTGTTTTATTTACTCCTTTTTTTTTTAAATTTTTGTACAGTCCAGTTCTTGTTTTTAAACCAATTTTTATAAAATTTGAGGTCAATTTTCTTAAAGAAATTATAAAATAGCATGTACTAGTATGGTCATTTTTCTAGAAAATTATACTCGTTGGTATATCGAATATAATAAACCAAGGATCTGCTTTGTAGAAACATATATAATTAAAAAGTAGGTCAATACAAATTATAAAGGCAATACACTGAAGTGACAAAAATCATGGGATAGCAATAAATTTTCAGATAGCAGTAGCATCGCGTAGAACAGGTATAAATGCGCAGTGCTTTCGCAGAACTTTCATTTCTGTTCAAGTTATTCATGTGAAGAGGTTTTGACGTGATGATGACCGCACGACGGGAATTAACAGACTTTGAAAGCGGAATGTTAGTTGGAGCTAGACGCATGGGTCATGCCATTTCGGAAATCGTTAGGGAATTCAACATTCCCAGATCCACTGTGTCAAGAGTGTGCCGAGAGTATAAAATTTCAGGCATAACATCCCACCATGGACAGCGCAGTGGTCGACCGCCTGCACTTAACGACCGAGACCGGCGACGTCTGCAAAGAGTCGTAAATTCTAACAGACAAGCAACACTGCGTCAAATAACCGCAGAAATCAATGTGGGACGTACAAGGGACTTGTCTGTTAGAACTGTGCGGAGAAATTTGGCTTTCTTGGGCTATTCCAGCTGAAGACCGACTCGAGTGCCTTTACTGACAGAACGATATCGCTTGCAGCGACTCTCGTGGGCACGTGAGCATATCGGTTGGTCCCTAGATGAATGGAAAACCGTGGCCTGGTCCGATGAGTCACGATTTCAGTTGGTAAGAGCTGATGGTAGGGTTCGAGTGTGGCGCAGACCCCACGAAGCCATGGACCCAAACTGTCAGCAAGGCACTGTTCAAGCTGGTGGTGGCTCCGTAATGGTGTGGGCTGTTTTTTCATGGAATGGACTTGGTCCTCTGGTGCGACTGGACCGAACATTGACTGGAAATGCTTATGTTCAACTACTTGGAGATCACTTGCGGCCATTCATGGACTTCATGTACCCAAACAACGATGGGATTTTTATGGATGACAATGCGCCATGTCACCGGGCCACAACTGTTCGCGATTGGTTTGAAGAACATTCTGGACAATTCCAACGAATGATCTGGCCACCTAGGTCGCCCGACATGAATCCCATCGAGCATTTATGGGACATCATCGAGAGGTCTGTTCGTGCCCAAAATCCTGCACCATCAACGCTTTCACAATTATGGACGTCTATCGAGACAGCATGGCTCAATATTCCTGCAGAAGACTTCCAACGACTTGTTGAGTCCATGCCACGTCGAGTTGCTGCACTTCGCCGGACGAAAGGAGGCCGACACGATATTAAGAGGTATCCCATGACTTTTGTCACTTCAGTGTACAAACTAAGTTCTATCTGCCGATTTTCACATAAAAAACTTATTTACGAATATTTGTCAATACGCTGTTTCTTACCTATCGAATAAAATTTCCCATGGAAAATAAAAATTTTCAAAATAAGTGTATGTATAAGTGTGTATTTTTTAAAATTCATTTATGAGCATTGAAAAAATATACAAAAACGTTTCATTTACATCAATAAAAATTTACTTATATTTTAAATTATACTCTATGAACAATTTAATGTAGTGCCAAACAATTAAAGCTACTAAGAGTTATAAATGAAATAAAATAGACCTTTAATATAATAATCCGGTTTTTTTTTTCCATAAACCTCATGTCACTCGTCTGATGAGATTCTGTTCTTCCGAAAATGAAATGGCATGAAGAACTATTTATATAAGCTCTGATAGAATTCCTAGATCAAATAAGGGTTTTCTCGCAAATAATGAATAAAAAATAAACGATGAAAGGGTTTTTCATTTTTGCTTACATATCGTTTTAGATATCTATCAGAATAGGCTTAGTATTTGTTTTTATTCCGTATTCATCGAGTATTATTATTTTGATTTCTAGTTTGAAAAATAAACTAAAGATTCTTGGAAAAATATTCAGAATTATCTAAAAAAGGGATTTCAATTCCGCAAAATCAAATAGGTTTTTCATCGTAATTCTTTTTGAATGCATTAAATTACTGGTTTAGTCATTATAGCATATGATAATATTAGAAAAAAATAATTTATTCAAAGGATTTAGTAACTTGATCATTAAAATAAACAATCAAATTCAAAATATCGGATGCAATAACTAAAACTACCGTAAGCTCTTACACAGCTAACTTTAACATATACAAATTCTTTCTTAATTGGATTGTCAGGAAAAAGAGCAAAATATTTCTAAAATTATGTACATAGTTTTAAATTTTTGAATATAATTTACAATATGTTCATACATTCTTTTCATATTCAAAATGTTTTTAAATCTAATTAAAATATGTACTTAAAAAATCTTTTTTAATAATGTGCAGGTCTCTTGTACCGTATCACTTGACCTGTGTCTATTCACAGATTAGTTTTTTAAATTTAGGATGACACTGGTTTGCATCCCCAATGCTTCTGGATAATAGGGGATAATATTTTCCTGGAGTTCTTCGTAAGAAGAATTGACTCACATAAGTATTACTTTTAAGAAAAATGTAACAGCATTATTATTAAATACATATAATCAAAATGCATATTTCATTTGAATAAATTAGCAAAAAATTTTTTTAAAACAAAGCTTTTAAATTATGTAGTGCTAAATTCTTAAGCTATTATTCTTTATATTTTCAAGATTACAGATTCCCAATTACTTTTGCGGTAATCAAGAAACATTTTTTCAAATGAAGTTCATTGGTATTTTGATTATTAGTTACAGACATTATAAGTTTATTGAGCAATTATACTCAAAGTGAACCATGGGTGGTGAGTGAAGGGAGAGGAACCACATGATGAAAAGTTCGACGGAGAGATGCTTCCTGAACTTTCTGAGGTTAAGAGTCATAATATGTGAGGGAAAAGTACATATGCAGTTAGCCTATCGACAACGAAGCATGTAGTAAAAGAGTATGGCAATTTATCATTTTCAGTAACTAGTTAAGGAGGGTCTACTATGGTCTATAGATCTCTACTGCATTACATCCCTATGATGTAAAGGTGTCTTCCTGATCTTTCTGAGATCCACGTTCATAATATATGTGGGCTTAATCAAAATACTTTATATGATTATTTGTACAAGGAATTTCAACAGCATATCAGATACTCTTTAATTACTGAACATTCCTTAAACCATACAACATAACACGTTGCGTACATATATGTAGTACTTTCACATATTGGTTGGACGTTTTGAAATCACTATTGATATGGATAATATTTTATCCAACAGCTGAGCTAGAGAAAAAATTTCAGGATAAATCGAAATTTTCTTCAAACCTTTTAAAGAGATCATTCCTTCTGAATAAAAGATTTCAGAGGTAGAAAGAAATCTGAATAAAAGATTTTGTTAAAAACTTGTGAGACCACAAAATAATCTCTTTCTGTTGAAGAAATTTCGATTTAAATGATTCGTAAAGACATCAGTCTGCCATAATTATTGTATTTTAAACTGAAATACAATAATTAAAATCTAGTATTATTTAAATATGTTATTGCTTGACAAATAGAAGCTAATGTAAAAATTCGGTAACTATAATTTTGTTTTTTATAATTAAAACGTTAGCAAAATAATAAAAAAATAACCGCTGTTAAAAATTAACAAGTTGAGAACAACTAACATTCTCAATTACTATTATTGTCAAGTAGCATTTCTTCGATTCTATTGATTAAAAAACAATTTTTTTTTTTTTTGGGGGAGTAACTACATATATAGATACAAATTTGAATTTGAATTGATAATTAATCATCTTCTTAGATCAGGTATTTAGTAAATTTAAAAAAAAAATTGCACGCATTTCATATTCTGTTCTTGATCGTAACACTAAAGAAGATACTGCTATTTTAAAAGTAAATTAGTTTATTAGACAAGTAGCTATACCTGAATCGAATATAAGATGCTTTCGTTTCAGAAAAAGAAGAAAAATGAATTGAAAATAATATATCTTATAGTTTGTTAACAACCTGTTTCAGTTTTGAAAACTATGATGGATTACATCTTTTGCTGATAGCGCTTTAATTTTAATTTGTACTGAGTCAATAAAGATCAGAAGAAAATAATTTCTGAAGTTATAAGCCGAGGAGTTTAGAGAAACAGGAATTTATTCATTACTGTTAATAAATATAATACAAAAGAAATAATGAATAGTTCATTCAATAGGTCGACAATAAATGGTTTCAAAATAAGTCTAAAGTATTCAAATTTATCTTGTTTTCTGAACTTTTTGTGTTAATATATAAAATTCAACTCAAAATATAAAATTTAAAATGCTTGATTACTTCTATTTAGCTTCCGTAGCATATACGCTATTAAATATATTTCATCAGTGTCTACTTCATTGTGTTTTTCCTCAACTCAAACACATATTTCAGTCATTCAAACAAATTCAAATTGGTTCGTTTTATTCACCACGTCTATACTTTTCACTACCATATCAATAAAATCTTTTACAGATTCTCTTTGCATAGAAAAAGTAAACTTGCAGTTGAAAGCAGAGATTTTATTCCGTTTTCCACCAGTGGATGCTGCAAATCTACAATAGGTATGCAGCGGTAAGAAGGAACAATTCTTCCATAATAAACCTTGCAGTCTACTCTTCAATATAGAGATATTTTTTTGAACAGAAGATGGAATTGAAAGATTATAATTCAATTTTTTTCGATAATTTGTATCATTTTTTATACATATATGTATATATGTGCAACTTTTCTGCAATAGAATGTCTTAATGCTAGAGAAGAAGTATATTTTTTTCCAGTGGAGCAGTATGAAAGGACAAAGTCATGAGATAGACAATAAAGCATGTATACATAAAAAAAAATTATTAAATATCTCTACAGAAACATATAAAAAATAATATAGAACGTATAGGAAGTATAAGAAACTTAAAAATTCGTAAAAAATGGAAAATTTATGAATGAAATGCGAAAGTTTTGTGGCAAAAATTACTTGTATACTGGTGACATGAAAATAATTAATTTAAAAGATTAATAAGTACCGTTGTATTTAAAAGAATGAATAAATAATATAAAAAACGTCACGGTAAACTCATTTTAATATGTATATTACACTGTACTAGCAAGACTTGAATCACCAGAAAAAAATTTAACGATAAAAATCTAATGCGAGCCATTTTGACCGATATGTGTTATTCAAGTCACTATAGTAGTAACACAAAAAAAGAACATTTTATTTACTTTCACCTAAAGTATTTTTAAAATTGTTGTATAAAAGATATAAATTCAACATTCAACTACCAAATTATTAACAACTAATAGTAGATATTTTTTTGCGTATAGCTAAATTGCAATAATCATATCATCGGCAATAATCATTTTGACCGATATGTGTTATTGAAGTCACTGTACTATTAACACATACAAATAACATTCTTACTTTTGATTTACTTTCAAATAAAGTAATTTTTTAAAATTGTTAAAGTAAAAAGATATAAATTCAACATTAACTACCGAATTATTAACGCTATTCTTTCATTAACTACCGAATTATTCACGCTTTCTTATTTTGCGTATAGCTAAACTGCAATAAGTAAGAAAATACCCCGTCATATTAACAAATGGTTATACTTAAATGTAGAGTGATGTGTGTGAATAATCAAAATTTAGTGGGATTATATTAATTTATGATTTTTATATAGGCATTAAAAGTCAATTTTTGAACAAACATATTTAAAATGAGTAAGAGATAACATTTTGTTTTAACTGTCACGAGTTTATTCGAATTTTTATCGGGTTTAGTTGAATTATTCAAAATATTAGAACCAAGCAAATTATAATTCCTGTGATTTCTTTATTTTGGATATTACAGCACCAGTACAGATGATTTTCTTCATGAGTGACGTTACATTTGACCTATATCTTCAAAGAGTTGTAACTACCCTCCTCTTAACTGACATTAAGAGACATTTTCTACTTTTCAGGTTTTCCATGCTACTAATTTTTTCGAAGTAACTGATTATTTATTATTTGTTACTTACGCATAACATAATAAACTCATGTTTGTGAAAATTGCAACACCATGAAGGAATCGTCATAATTGAATGAAATTTAATATACAGTTGAGTGGTAGTGGTACAAATAAATGATTAAATGTTCAAAGCAAACAAACAATAACAAGAGATCGGAATCAGTATTTTGTGTAGCCACCACGCGCCGCAATACGTGCTGCTACACGACGTGGCATGGAGTCAAACAAATTTTGAATGTCTGCCTGAGGAAGAGCATTCCATATTGCTTGTATGCGCACCCAAAGTTCGTATGCAAAAGCAACAGGACGAGGATCACGAGCGAGACGCCGACCAACGAAATCCCACACATGTTCAATCGGCGACATATCAGGGGAATACGCAGGCCAAGGAAGAAGTTGTACCTGCCGCGTTGCAAAGAAGGATTGAACAGTCCTAGCGATATGAGGGCGGACATTGTCCTGTTGAAATACAGCGTCTGGCAAGCTTTGAAGGAAAGGAACAGCTTGAGGCTGTAGAACTTCACTGATGTACCGATTGCTGTTCAGATTGCCCACAATTGTTAGCAATTGAGATCGTCCATGATATGCTATGGCACCCCAGACCATAATCCCGGGTGTTCGTCCACTGTGGCGTTCGATAATGCACTCCGGAAGGTGGCCTTCACCAGCATAGCGCCTGACACGAATGCGGCCATCACGATACCACAAATTAAAGCGGGATTCGTCAGAAAACACGACATGCTGCCAATCAGCACGCCAGTCTCTATGCTGAGCGGTCCATCGTAGTCGCAGGCGGTGATGGTTTAGCGTGAGAGGCATACGCATGCGCTACGGATTTGAAATTCTAATCATTTGCATATCATGTGCTAATTTGCATTTCCTGAAAATTTCAGCTCACTCGCGTAAGTCCTTCATGGTGTTGCAATTTTCACAAACATGAGTTTAGTTTCACCAGGAAGACCTTGTTTAAAATTCTTGCAACAGTTATTCTTACTTATTTTATAATCATAAGGTGTTTGCAGAATTTATCGTACACTTAGCATTTTATATTCACATATATTTTCAGAGAATTAATAAATTTATAGTGCCATTTTCCTGAATTTTTTTTTTTATCTAAAATTATTTTTACCTTTTCTTTTCCAAAACCCTTACTTGTAAAACTCATCATATTAAATCGAAGAAATTTTCCAATTTTATTCTTACAAATATTTAAAATCTCTACACTCTTTTTTTACAAACAAACCCTCTCAGAATAAAATATAATTATTCGTTTTACCAGTGAACAATTACATCCATTAACTTCCTAAGCGAGAGGATATGCTGATACTGGTTTAGCAGAGAGCTGTTTGAAAGATATAAAGTAATGGCACAAACAATCGTTTAGAGAAGGAGGAAGTATGGACAAAAAATACCTACACATAGTATAAATACAGATACATACAGACATACAAACATGGATGTTAGACCATTGAACGAAAAGTTTCTACAACCTATTTTTCGAAAAATATGGCTAAACAGTAATCTGTTTAATTCTTGGTTTCACCATAATAGGATTAATAACAATAAACTTATTTATTCTTGTGAAAAATACGAAGAGTAATAAGTCGTCATGCTGACTTGAAACTTGTTTTCCACCAATGACTTTAAAATCAAATATGAGGCTTCTTTATAGAAAACTGAGATAATGTCGCAGAAAAAGAAAGTCAGAAAGATGTGTAGGTTAAATATCAAAATAAAACAAAAGGATAATATAATATAATTTAGAAAACATAAAATGGTAATGAAAATAAATAAATTAATTAAAAATGTGCAACTATTTATTCATTAATCTATGATTATGTTTGAGAGAATCTAAAATATCATCTGTTTTAAGCGAATATTCATACATTTGAAATTATAAAAATTTCTAAACTTAATTTTTATAGTTTGATATACATAAATACGTTTTTTGTAAAATAAACAGCAGCAGTCTGTGATTAAATTAGAAAAACTATTAACAATATTATAAAAGGAGTGGTTTTTAATTCAGATATTAACAGAAAGTTAATTTACAATTTAAATGCAATTAATTGATCCAACACAAACTTGAAATGCATAAGGACACCAACTTTAATTTAAAAAATAAAGAAAATTAAATTACATCAGAATGTTTACATTAGTCAGGATCCGAAGTAGATGGGACAAGACAAAATTGAGTAAACAAAGAAAATTCTTATTTCTTAAAGAACCGTAAAAAAGTCTGTAAATCTTAAAAGCCATTACTAGTTTTCTGAACTTTAAAAAAATTTATAATAAATGCCTTTCAAGATTATTTTTACAAATAATTAAAGCAGCGAAAGATTTGTTTTTTGCTCACTGTTCTAAAAACCTTAGTTACAGTGTAGCAAAAAAATTCCTTCTGTGTGAAATATGTAAAAATGTACTCACACAAAAATGCATATGAATGAAAAATGTATTTACTGAGAATTGTAAAAGAAAAAATGTTCGAATTTAAGAGGCTATAAAAAATTCTTTAGGTAGAAAACGGTAAACAATACGTTCCCCAAAAGCCTTCTTTTGTGTTAATTAGTTGATGAAACTAATCCAAAGAACAACTTAATGATCTTTTGTAATTTTGAAGAAAGACCATTTTCACTTTTTATTCTAGAGCACTTTATAATGAATACCATATCATTTCTTAAACAAAAGGAAAAGTGAAAGCATTGCATTGCAAAATGGACAAGAAAAAAAGTAAAAAACACTTCGATAACTTTGTATTGAGACATTGTTAACACTTAAATATTTTAAAATAAATTTAGAAAGAGGACATTGAAAAAAGAAATATAATAACGTGGATAAAGAAAAATAATTTAATAATATTTTAATTACAATTTAAGAAATATTTAAATTTAGGAAGTCAGTTTTTCATAATAATGAATGAAATAGAGTCAATAAAAAAGTGTGTAATATAAAGAGCAACGTAAAAACTTTTTTTTGTAAAATAAAGGTGCAAAGTTTCAGGTTCAATAACTTAGTGACTGGTATTACTGCATTACATGTTAATGTAATTTTTTAAGACTTCAATTTAAAATTATGCATTTATTATTTTAAATATTATTTTTATTAAAATTTTATTTTGCAGCAGCATCTTTAACGTTACTTGTTTGAGTGAAATTTTATTTCAAATATTCTCCAAACTCTACATAAACAAAAACTGGATTCAATACAAAATATACATCTGATTGAAAGCATAACATATTTAATTTTCCTCTTAAATAGTTTTAATTGAAGAAAATCTTTGAAAACATTCTTATTTGCTAGAGATACCTAATAAGAAAATAGTAATTTGAATAAGATATTTTTGGGATTTTTTAACTTATAAAGAGAAATTGAGTGCGATAAAAAATAAATAAAAAACTCACACTAACGCATTTTTTACGAAAATTCTTTTTGCGACATTTCTAACATTACAATGAATTCTACAATAAGAATTGTCATCTTTCTAAGCAGATATGCTGGGATATGAATTATACTTAACAAAGGAACTTAATAATAATAAATCAAAAGTTATAAAGTGTATGTTTAAATTAAAAACAAAATAAATCACATGGTTTATTACGTAGTTACTGTGGAATAAAAAAAATATGTAATAAATTGATTAAGAGACGTTGCTTAATAGAATCTAATAGAAAATTCTTTGGTATGAATTGCTTAAATATGAATTAAAAGGGGTTCCTTATAAAATAAAGAGTTAGTTTAGAATTATTCACACGAAAAAAAAAAGCAATGAAAAATTTACTAGTCAAAAATAATTGAGGCGTAAAAATTGAATTGTTAATAGAAACAATGAGAGCAGATATAAGATTATGGTGTATATATTGAATAAAAACATGTCGTATAGTTTTTGAAATAAATGAATATCATTATTATATCATGAAACTAACTTAAGAAATAATAATTGATGTCTTCCTTAATATTACATATATATAAGTTGAAATTTATTAGAATTAGTATTAAATGAACTTTTTGACACATTTTGTACAATTAGATGTAGCACATTTTATTTGGAATTTAAAAGTTTTAATTTGCAACTAATTGGCACGTAGTGATTTAGTAGGTAAACGCATTGATTTTAGTAACCAGAATAACTGGGTTTACAACCTGACAAGTTTAGCTGAATCGAAAGCTGTCATTTCCATTCCGAGATTGGTATGATAAATCGAACAGTTCTTCCGTTGATCTCGATGAGGATGGTCCCAGATGCAAACTTCATGGTTTTTGCGTTCAAATTTGTGATGGCAAAATGCCGACGCAGTGTAGCAGATTTACAGTAACTGATACATATCTGCTCTTCTAATGTACTAGAATGTCTTAGGTTAAATGGGCCGGTTTCGTAAACAGCATGTTTAACTAACTAAACTTTAAGATTCATGACTAAAATAAAAGTCTGTTTTTCAATTTTCACTAGTACAGTTATTGCAGTTATTCCTTTAAAAATAAGAAGATTCGGAAGATACGTGACAAAATAAGTGCCTTTTGACATAAAGTTTCCTGTGAAAGTCAAATTTTGTCCCATGTAACTGATAAATAACCAACACCCAGCAGTCATCTCTACGTATTTGTACCAATAGAAACTTTTCCTGTTAACCATGATGAATTCATGGATCAGATCTGCTTCAGACGAAGAAGATAATGGAGTCTTAATTGAAACAATTTCTATAAGGAAATTTAATAACCGACGAAATAAGCAATTTCGAAAAAAAAATAATTCTATAGTAAGGAATTTCTATATCATGAGCTAAAACTGTTCCCTTCATAAACTCTGTAACAATAAATAATTAACGATACTTTTTTCTGACATTGGTTGTAATGAAATTCCTTCAAATCCATAACCAAGTTTGTTTTAATTAACTTACATGAAACTGGACTTTCATAATTATTAGAATACATTTGTGACTATAACTTTTTCTACGACTATAATTACAGCTCATTTTTTCTCAATTTAATAGTATACTATAAAGGCTTAATACAATAAAGATAAAATGTAATAATAACTAATATAAGTTTAAGATGCCATTTAATGTAATTTTTTATTTCACCTTTTTTTTTTCTCCAGCTTTATGCATTTTCATTATTCGCCATTTTTGAGTGACTTCGAATTAGGTAAATAAACTGTTTTTTTTGCTATCCATGTTGTATTTCTAGATGTAGAGTTGTTTGCGTTTTTCCTACATAAATTTATTATAAAAATGTCCAGATATTTTTTTCTATGTATAAAAATTTCTTTTATTTTTTGGCTTTTTAAAAATAAATTTCACCTCTGATTCATAAAATAAAATGTTCCTAACAAAAGCTATAAATGATCTGAGTTTATTTTTATGTGAGGAAATATTTTTTTCCATTTTATTTAATTCTAATTTTGCAAATCAAACTTTTTCCCCACAATAAATAATTTGTTTTCCTCAAAACCATAAATTATTTTGTCCAAACCATTAAAAATACCAAATTAAGCAGTTGGTAGTGACTTATAGAAATCTGACTTTTCCCCTTTTAAATGATGGTTTAGGATAGAAATCGTTTTTTTAAATTAAAATTGTGTGAAAAATCTTCTCTAGTCATCTGGTGAATACACATTTTTCATAGTAACATGTCTTAGAAGATCTCTTATAAAAATATTCCTAAGAAATACCAGAGCTTAAATATCATGGGGTTGAAATGATATCGATAAGTCATCTGACGGAAGATAATTCAGATCTTTAAGACTTCAATTTGAATGTTAGAAAGCGAGACGAAATTTTAATATTATTTTATTTATTTCGAAGTGCTCTTTCTTGTGTTGAGACTTTTATTTCTGAACTATGAAACGTAAATAAATAGACAAGATGATTGATGATCAAAGGAAAACTATAAATAATTCATTAACTTCAAACCAAATCGACTGGAAGAAATGGATATTTAACGAAAGAAGTGGCGAAACAAAAGAACAAGTTCCAGAAAACGGCAATAAAATGCTGTAGCGAATCATATTTTTCGACCGTAATATTTTGTTGACTTTGTATATCGACAGAATTGTTTACTTCTCATGCATTTTAGAGTGGATAAAAATCTAACATACGTTATCATTCTGCTATACTTTTGCTTAGAAAAATAAAAAGCTTTTAAAAAGTAATGTTTTTGAAGTATATATTTATAAATGAGAAAGAAAAAACCCCTTGCAGATATGTATTTAACAATATCTGAAAAGCTTTTAAGTTTAAATTGTATGAAAATATGCTTTACTTACTTATTTAATTATTTATTTATTTATTATTATTATTTTGAAAATAATGATATTTAATGTGCTTTTAAAAGTTTAACCTCCGTCAAAACCAAAATTAGATTTTATTGTACTTTCTAAATATATTTGTAGTTTAGAAATGTATTGAAGATCTTTTATTATATGTTGTTAAGAAAACGATTTTAATGGAATTATTAAAAGAGTATTGTTTAACGTGATTAATTTCGTATTGATAAGTTTTATGCATAGCATTCTAACATTAGAAAACAGCTAGATATGAACATCATTGTTTTTGTCATCTATCTGTTATCACACAACGTTAATTTATAGAGGATATTAACGCATTTTTAGAGTGATTTCAACAAAGAATTGAAAAAAAATGTAAATGTTGCATAACACAGTAATATATCAATTTAAATATAATCTTCTTTCAAAATGCAACATTAAAAATCGACTTTGATTGAAGTCTATATTTCGAGCTTTCGAAGTTAAGCATTCCTATTTCATAATTCTAAAATATTGTAAAAACGTGCTGTATTAAAATGAGCAATATTTGTCAATCAAAATGAATAACAATATTAATCAGGAATACATAACAATTTAGTTAATATTAGTTAATACATTACAGTTAATTACAGGAATTCTTTAGATATAAGTACTTTTATATCGAAAGAAGATTCTAAATGAATAAACGAATATTCGAAAATGTACGTATTGTTGCTAATGCTTTTAAACCGAAGACTCTGGTAACAACAGAAAAAAATGCCAACGCAAAACCAACTGCAAAGATTGAAATATATTAGTAGCAGCAATAATAATAAATAAACAAATATTTAAAACTTAAAAAGCTAAAAAATAACATTTTGGTTGAGCTACATGGAAGAATGCAAAAATTTTGTATAGAGCTGCATGAAAACAGTTTAGAGGAAATAGAAATTTCTTATGACACTTATAATACATGGGTTTACCTAATTAAGGTCTATAGAGATATCAAACTTATACTTTTCAGCAGCATTTCGAAAGAAGTTCTGGAGTTTTTGAGGCTTATTAACAGTGAGAATGGTGTGTGGGGGTATGAGGGGCATGCATACAAGGTTCTCTTCCAATTGAACACCTGCATTACTACACAATTTACATTAACAGAGATGCATATTCGCAACTCAGAAGTAATATTGTCAAGTAATGAAACAAGCAATTTTTATTTCAAAAATTGTTTCATTTAAATAGGGTTAATTTAGAAATCACTAGCTGTTTACCCGCCATTATCCGGATATTCATTTTTCTTAGAGGCATTATTAGGGCAATAAAGTTGTAAACATTTATAAAAAAGAGAAAAGAAATTGTCCTATTCACTGATTCGAACATAACTACAATTCCATTATTTAAGAGAATGACCTCACTAACCTCCTATAGCCCCATTTTCTAACAGTGATTTAGTGAGGAAGGGGAGATACTAGGGGCCAGCTAGTAGAAGAAAATCTACTATCTCACTGAACCAGCAGTGCTGATCTTTCAACTACTTCCTGTTTCAAATTAGTTGACCCACAACTTGGTATTGCAGCAAATCAAACATTTTTATTTATGTGAATTCATTGAATTAAAATGCTCATAAATAAGTTCATTATCTTAAATTTATAACTTCCTTTATTTTTCGCACTCATTTCTGTTTTTAACAAACACTCTAATAAAAAATAATTTATGAGAATTTTTAGAGAATTAAACAATTTTTACGATCTCACATTTCATCTATAAGGTATTGTGTCTTTGGCATGCTGAAAAGGGATTCTTTATAAGCGCAAACTTACTATGATTGATAGTCAAAGAGGAATGGTACGTAATATACCTGAAATTTTAAAGAAAAGTCCTTTTGCTATAGAAAGTATAACACAGACTAGTAATCCAGAAGGAACAGCATCAGAATATTTAAAAGTAAGTATTTACGTTTAAAACAATAATTAAATAGCTGTAAAATTAAATTAAAATATGTTAATATACTCAGTAATACTATTATACTCATTTTTGTGCCCAAAACTTTTCAAAATTCGAAAACTCTCATGTAAAATTAAATAAGGAAAAATTGTCAAAACAAATATATAGAGAAAAATGGATTACAGGGAAAATCATAATTATTACGTGGGAGCTATAATTTTATGATAAAATTTAAAGACTTTATATTTTAAGTCATGCGTAATATTTAGTATTCGTTGAATAAGAATATAAAATCATATCAAACCAAATTAACCACTAAATATTTTATATGAAAGTTAGAATATTAGAATGCAACGGAACAAAATTTTTTATTTATATCATACATTAATTGCATAGCCACCTTTTCTCAGATAACAAAGAATTTCAGCATGCACATGTGTAGAGACGAGAAGAAAAAACTTTTATCAGCTGGTTGTCTAAAGTATTATGACCGTAATGTTTACAGAAAAAGCTCATTGTAATTGACAAAGATTCAATAGAAAACGTATAGCAGTATCACTAGCTCATCAAAAGCTTGAAAGGAATCCAAAGTTCAAAAGATTCATCAAACTATAGACCGTTAAATTTGGACATGGCAGGTGATGTTAAATTTCTTCAATGGCCTCCATATCACTGACAATGAGTTGCATTCAAGATTGATTGCCTTGATCTTTTAATATACACGAGAAATTTAACATCTAGCGCAGCTGCTATTTAAATAAAACCTATTGTAATGGTGATAAATAGCGCATAGAAATGTTTAAAGATATTGTATAGAAAAGTACGACAAGGGTTTCCACTAAAAATTGAAGTATTACTTGGTTTTGAAAATATAGTTCCAAAAAATCAAATTTAAGTAAGTCAGATTTTGAAAAAGAGATAAATGGTTTTAATTTTACTTCATAAAGTAGAAATTCAATACAATTATATTCTGTAGTTATCTGTGTATAGAAGAATGCTATAAATTGTTATTAATTTTGTTTTTCTATAATTATTTATTTGAATGCATCTAAAAACGAAAATAACAACTACAATATCAATATTGGGATAAAAATTCAAAATAATTGCTCCAATACTTACTATTTTAAGTATAAAATAAAATGATAGAAATAAATTATAATGGCATTTAATGTAATAAAAGTCAGTTTTTAATATTTGCCCTACTTCCTTTCATAAAGAAGGAATTCCTCATATTCTTTATTAATATTTCAGCCATTGAAGAAGTCCATTCCTCAACCATCATATATCATTTATGGCACGCACCTTTCTCTTTATTAATATTAGATAAGTGTATGTTAAAATGTTTTAGAAACAATAATCTGATGACCAGCATTTTAGAAAGAAAGTTCAAATGTGAAAGTTATAAAATGCTGTATAACCAAGCAAAATAAAATTAATTTAATAAAAAGAATCACACGGAAAGGAATTTTTCGACAAAATATTCAAAGTAATTGAAAAAAATACGCAGTTTTTGCACATTTATTCTGAAATTGCTGGTATTTTTTATACTGTACTACTTTTATATAAATTTCACTAAGCAATGAATTTTTTTTTAGAAGTTGTTCATTAGATTTATATAATCCTTTATCAGTTGAAACAGAGGCTATAGAGTAACTAAAATATTGCTTATGAGATCCAAAACAAGCATACTTTTTCTTAAAATATCAATCATATGGATTTTTTTCTTGTTACTTAATTAAAAGTGCGTCTTTAATTCCTGGATCACATAAATTTTCTACATCTAGGCAATAAAACTCAATAATTTTTAATACATTATTTCCTCAATAAAGTAGTTTTGTATCAGGCACCTTTCTGAAAGAAATTTAGAATATTGCTACGTATTTTTCACACAACATAGAAGAAAATCCGGTTAATTACTATAAGCTGTCCAAATCAATGAGACAATATATAACAATATCCAAAAAAAAAATATTTGTTTTTGAAAGCAGAGATTACAACGCACCTTTATAGTGGTAATCAACACGTCTACAGGTTCAAAAACATTAACATTGGGTTAAAATCTATTCTAATATTTTTATATTGAATCAATTAAAAATAATAGACTCTTTTAATGGGCCTGATGGCTGAGTGACTAGCGCTCTGGCGTTGTAATCTCGATGCAGTAGATTTGGATCTCAAGTCTCGGCGGTGCTACGGACGTTTGTGGTGGTTCGGAATCTACTGTAGGGCTGACAATCCTAACCTGCAAAGTCCCTGTAATCTCCTGTCTCGAAAACTGTCAATAGGCAGATGGCGTTGGCTCACGATGGGGCTGTTGCACCAATGAAGAAGAAGACTGTTTATTACGAACTCATTCCCATATGTAAATATAAATCAAGACTCTCAGCTTCAATTAACTTTTAAACAAAAAAAGAATTTTCACAAAATTTCTTTATATATGAATTCCACGCTAAAGATTCTTTTGGTCAATTTTTTATGTACGAATTATAAGAGCTAATGAGCTCATGCACACAGACGATCTCTTATTATTAATTTGTTTATAAAAAGTGTCTTCTAAAAATTAATTCAAACATTTCTTAGAAACAAATTAAACATTTTTAACACAGAAACAAATGCGTTACCCATTTAGGTTTCTTTTTTAATTATAAATTATTTCTTTTTTTTTCTGAAACGTGAAAGGAAAGGCGTTATCAAATCAGACATTTTCCAACGAGTTATAATGAATACTTTTCCTTGGAAAAGGAAACATTAAGCATCGGAGAATCTCCATTGTCAATTAGTTTTTCAAAAAGCTTATTTCAGCATTGAATCGGGTTTATTAGGTTAATAAATATTAATTACCTTCCGCTTTTCATTCGCACTTAACAATTTTTTTATAATTCATTTCAGATTTTGAAGTCTTCTTGAAGATTTCTTCTTCTTTTACGAGTGTACATTAATTAATAAAGATTCACAAATTTGTTGTTAGTAGGGATTGGAATGATGATACTAGAGAAAATGTGAATTTTAAAAGTGAGCTCATTTTCATATTTGAAATTCTTCACATTAAGAATTATTTAAATGTAAAATTACTTGTGTTGGTGTATTTACCATTAAATGAAGATATACTATTCATTTGGAAATGAATAGAAAGTTACCTGAATATTTCTAAATGCAGTGATTGGAAAAATGAAACTAGAATTATAAGGAAAATGTATTCGCAACTGCAGCATATGATTGTTTTTAAATACTTTAAATACACTCATGTCCATAAATTAAGGATAATGAAGTTCAGGCAAAAGAAAGAGACAGAAGCAAAACAAATTTGACTTATTTGTAAAGTCTATTTATCAAACAAAAGGTAAAGAGCAAAAAAGATGCTATACGTTTGACATAATTAATAAAATTGCGATTTTTACTCCCTGGAGCAAATTTCAAAAGAACCTATTTACAAAAAACAGTATAACATGGTTAGTATGATGGTTAATATGGAGCATGTCTCCCGGACGAAGCAATACAGGCCTTACAACGCCTAGGCATGCTGAGTATCAAATTATCAATCTGATCTTGGGGAATATTACACCACTCATCAAGCAATGCCCTCCGAAGTTCCGGTTGACAGGTGGGAGGGGGTTGACGGGCTGCAATTCGTCGGCCAAGCATATCCCACACATGCTCTATTGGATTCAAGTCCGGTGAGTATGCTGGCCAATCCATACGGGTGATATCCTCTAATTGAAGGCATTCGTCTACAATGTTTGCACGGTGAGGACGGGCGTTGTCATCCATAAACAGAAATTCAGCACCCATGGCGCCCCGAAACAAATGTACATGTTGTTCCAGAATGACATCCCGATAGATGTGGCCTGTCATCGTTACACTCTGAACATGCAGGTCAGTTCTGGAATCAAGAATAATTCCTCCCCAAACGAGCCCTCCTGCACCACCGTAACGGTGTCGTTCAGTGGTGTTCTCTTGGTGGTAACGGGTACCTGGCGCTCTCCATATGAAAGTCCGGCGAGAATCAGACTGCAAACTAAACCTGACTCTTCGGAAAACATCACACAAGACCACTGTTGCGGTGTCCACAATGCATGCTCTCTACTCCAGGTTAATCGCAGGCGACAGTGAGTTGCGGTAAATGGAACACATCTGACAGGCCTACGAGCATATAGACCAATGTATCCCAAGCGTCTGTACACGGTCTGCCTTGAAACTGTCGTACCGGTAGCTGAAGAGAGCTGACAAGATAGGTCTGATGCTGTGCTCCGTCTGTTTCTTTTGGCAGTAACTGCTAAATACCGGTCCTCATTCGGCGTTGTAACTCGGGGGCGACCTGTGCTGTAACATCTACTCACATTACCATCATCTTGGAATCGTTGCCAAAGCCTGGAGATGACACTCTGGGCGATTCCAAGTTCCTCGGATACTTCCAGCTGGGTACGTCCACATTCCAGTCGTCCGATAATTCTACCACGTAAGAAATCATCCAAATGCTTCCTTTGTGCCATAACTATGCGGTTATTGCACTGAAAGGCTTTTAAAGCGCTTGTGAACAATTGTACTTCTTTGCCACCATTCCTTATATGCCCCTCTCTTACACTCTCGTCATTGTGACGTACTATCCGCGCCATCTGGTGGTTTCCTGTAATTTGCATATTCTTCTTCAAGATGTGTGTGATAATTCTACAGGTGAAATTTTTATTTTAGAGTTCAATTTCTGTGTGATTCAGAATTATTCTTAATTTATGGACATGAGTGTAGTTGTTCAACTTTAAGAATCCCAGGTAACATCGACAAATTGCATAATGGACATTTTTTTATGTATTATAGTCCAATTGGGTTATGCATGATAAGTTTAATGGTATAATGTAAAATATTCCGTCTTCTAGATTCTCATGGACTTTCAAAATGGGTGAGATGGAGACAAAAAGTTTCAAAAGTGAAAAATTCAATAAAATATCTGTTTGGTGGATGGGTTACGGTAGGAAAAACAAACATACTTCAACGTGCGTTTATTGGTTTTGATGGTATTATTTATTGTGAATGCAGCAGTACTTTTTATAGACAATATATTACTCTAAAGACAAAATTAACAATATAATCAAAAGCAACCAAATCTCTCCGAATTTTCAGTTTAAAGAATTAAAAAAAAAAAAAAAACCCTCGTTTCAACATTCTTTTCCTTTCAAAGGATTTTATTTATATAATATTATAGCCTTAAGTTGTTTGGAAGTGTTCAAGAGTTTGATTACTACCGGTTATATACATAGTATCCATTACTTTGAAAAAAAGAGTTGGCATGATTGAGAATGTAGCAGAGTGGCTTTCAACTAGGTTTGCGTTTTTATTCATTGTGGTAGAGTCATTGTGGAAGGCATTATTTTCCTCAATCCGAGGAGACACACCACAGTGGTGTTCTTTCTATTAAGTTGCCAACATCTTACCAACTTTTGAAAAAGCAAATGCCTTCACATTGAAAAAAATACGGTTATACTTTGACATTTTCTGTAAAAATTTTTGTTTGCTTAGAAATATCATGACTTTAACACTCTTTAAAATTGTGCCGATGCCATTAAAAAGAAATGATCCGAAGTTAAGCGAAATGAAATATTCTTCATGTGTTGGGAGAAAATAAATCTTGAACATAAGAATAACTTTTGCTTTTGAAAAGCGTTCTTGTTAATGATGACGTAGAAACTAATGAGGGCACATTTTTATTTTGAATCTCATTTTGAATCGAACATTTATCAGCCAGAGGCCAAGACTCGTCAATTAGTTGAAGCCAGCTCCATCAATTTCGGCCACGAGAGCTCTGCGTTTGTAAAGACCCCATAAACAGCTTTTAATTTCTGATCAGTAAGAGCTGAAGTTTATTTTAAGTACAGAAAAAGTAATAAAGAGAGAATTCATTTTCTTCTGAAATAAATGTTGGTGGGATGAAAGTGCGTAGAAGTATTCTCGCCAGCAGAAGAATTGTTATATCATTTTATCAAAATAAATATTATCTATTAAAAGGTTATCTTAATACTATATAAATTCATGGAAAATTTGTTTAATTAAATTTTGTTATTATTAAAACATTTTCCTCGGGATTATCTTGATTAAACTTCATAGGAAATTTGTTTTCAAAGTTGCAAGATATTTATAATATGTTCAACTGTCAAAACAAAACGAACTTATAAATTTTGCTTAAAAATATTCCTTTATTAATCTATAATATTCTTTAATTCATTGTTGATTGAATTATATATTTCAACAATATTTAATTTTCCATTAAACTCGCCATTCAGATTTTCATTAGATTTATACTATTATTCAATTTGTAAATATATAAATGATTATGTTATTTTGATTGATTTTTTTACTAATTATAATTATTTTTCTAT
Organism: Caerostris extrusa; assembly: GCA_021605095.1. Taxonomy (NCBI): domain Eukaryota; kingdom Metazoa; phylum Arthropoda; class Arachnida; order Araneae; family Araneidae; genus Caerostris; species Caerostris extrusa. The sequence continues at coordinate 87,264 of BPLR01009866.1, read as the reverse complement.
TGCAAGACCATTTATTCGTTCATGCATCGAATCATGAACCTTGTAAGCCTGCTGATCATTTTATGATTGGAGCACCTCTTAATGGGTCACGTTGGTTTCTGTTATCCACGTTCCTCCGATATGGGACGGAAACCTCGAAGGGGAACATCTGTTGATTCGAACACTCCTCCCACCCCCCTTAAATTCAATAGAGATGCTTTAACCTGCTCATATCTAACACGGGTATGAGAATTGTTCAATAATTCTTGTTAAAGTTCAAAACCCAATACGTTTATCAACAAAAAGACTCCAACTATACATGGTACTAATGAACCATAGTCAATTTAGTCATAATTTGGAGATGCATTTGACAACTTGTGGCATAACTGTATCATGCAATTATGAATGCTGTCAGACAGGAAATCTTAATATTTCATAAAACCTTTCCTAAAAATCTTAAAACCATTTACCTTTCATAAAATCTTTCTCAGATTTATATACTGTATTTAATTTTCAAAACTCTAATTACGTAAAAATGAAAAAAAATAATGCAATTAATAAAAATTTTATTTTATTTCATTACAAAACTACACTTTCTGTTTTTCATTTTTAAGATATTTGTATTTCAATGCCTAATAATAAAATATCTGCACTGAAAAGTAAACAAAAATTATTATGCTACGAGATATTCGTTTGTTAGCCATGGGGTTATCTTAGATTATACATTTTACTATCTTTTTTTACTCAACAAAAATTGTTAAGCAATCGTTAATGAGCAACATTTTATGTGCGGCTCACTAGATATTTTTTCTTCAAATACTAAGGAAGCTAAAATGTCCGCCTACACTGGACTTGATGTTTTTTATGGATGCAGATTTGTAATAGGTGAATTTTTGTTATAATTTTTTAATTACTTTTCTTGTAGGATCACAATTAGAGTTCAATAATTTTATGATCTGAAATATAACTGTTATTTAACTGGTTGGTGTTAACTCGTACCACTGGTATTCACTAGTAATTAACAAGCATTTTCCTGCAAAAATGCTGCCTGAGAAAAAGTTATAATGTTAAGCATCTCAGAACTTAATGGTTGTTATGAATTCATATTTAAAAGTGGGATTTGTTATAATTTTCTAATTACTTTTCAAGTACGAACATAATAAAAATGAGATAGTTTTATGATTTCGAAGACATCTGGTATTTAACTAGTTTCAGTCCATACACAAAATAATTAAAGAACTCAGTTCCAAATTATATAAATAAATGGTAGTATGAATTAAAAATAAACAATTAATAGTCTTATTTAAAAAAAATCACGTGAAGAAAATATTACTACAGATATTCTTTGTAATAAAATGCCTTTTTAAAAGTGAAATTAAGTTTTAAAAAAAAGATGAATTCGGATAGATCGTTAAAGTTTCAAAGCAAGAGTCCTTATAGAAATTTGGAAGTTACCGTGACATAATTTTCCATGTCCTTTTAATTAATGTTGCAAAATAGGCTTTACTATAAAGCTTGATGAGTTAATTAGCTTTGAACAAAAAATAGTCTTAGTATTTAGCAACGTAAATTTTCATAAAGTTGTTTGTCATAACTTAGTTCATTTTTTAATACAGAAATCTAGACGCAATTTTAAGGCGCAATTAAGAAATAATTATATTCAATGTATAACAAAATTATTCAAACAACCGAGCAAATAATCTGTGAAAATTGTATACATTTTATTTAAAATCTCATTTACCACATATTAAATTAAGGTAAATTTGCTGATTTTAGTATGCTATTACAATTGTCAAGCCTATAGACTGAAGAAATAAATAACCTTTTAAATAAATTCTAAAATTATATATAAAAGATGTATTCTTCTAGATTTTAATGCCAAGTCTTTGATATAACATGGATCCCATTTGATCATACGATCGATTCTAATATAGCATTTGAAATTTATTCAAGTGCCTGATACTTTCATGAGAAGGAAAATTGGTGTTTCTGGGCATTATTTAAGAAAAAAAAATTATAATTCTTATGCTTTATAATTCCCTAAAGTGTTCATTTGTCCAGCATTTTAGTTGAATTGAGGAGGTACTTTGAAATTTATGGAAGCATAAGCTGCTTTATCTCATATTATCCAATTGTTCTTAAGTAAAAGTTAGAAAAAAAAATGAATAAAAAAAAGAGAATAAGAATAATAAAGAATCCACAATAGTCAACAAAGCATGACATTCTAAAGGTAATAAATAAAAGAAGCACCGAAAAGCAACATTTTAAATTTCATTAATTGTTTTATCTTCCCCCGAAGACAACACAGTATCCTCCAAAAACGTTTTGACTACTCAACAAATTCTAAGTCTGTTTTACAAGAAATTTTATTTTAAAAATGTCAATTTTTAATTTGTCACTGATGAAGCCGATTTTTCAGCAGATTTACCGTTATTGCAGAATGCCTTACGGGGTGGGATTACGAGGATGTTACTGTATATGGAAGAAGGAAATATACAGAGAAAAGAATGCCTTCCTTTTATGACTTTTTATAGAAAATTAACTCATTTGTTACCACTGTTCAGAACAAGTCAAATACCCATGCAGCCACCCTAGGGTATTGAATCCTGTTATCAAATATGACTTATTATCTGAGTGCTTCTAGTTATATTGTTAAGGATCTAACCCGTAAGCCTCTTGAAAATCGCAATCCAATTCTTGTTGACTGTCTAACCAATCAAGGTATGTTAAGCAATTTCTAACAATAAAGACATAAAAAACAAAAATAATAATAGTAACGCTACTTAAAATAGTTCTGTTTCTGCATTCCAAGATTACAATCATACTTAGAATTTTGCACCATTTCACTCTTTTACTATTTATTAATTTGCTACCGGCCGCTATCGTGAAGACTTGACTTGATCTAACTTTGATAATTATATTTTAAATCCATGGACACGATAACAACAACAACTATTTATTAATTACTTGTTTTCTATTTTATAAAACTCCACATGTTGCTTTGGAATGCGAATGTTATTGACTCAGGCGTGCCGAAGTAAGTGTTCCCTTGAAAGGATTTTATGAGCTGGAAAATAATTCTTCAAAATGGATTCGCTGTGATCGAGTGAGCAAGATAACTTTTAGAGAATCAAGTACCTGTTGAAACGTTTATCGAGATGTCTTGAAAAGTAAACAACTATCTGAACAATTGATTTTTTGTTAATAAGTAAGCTAATAATAGATAGACTCACATGCTGAATCTATTGACTGAGGTAGATAACTTACTTTTTAATGGGAAACTAACTTAAAAAAAAAATTAATAAAGATTTTATTTCGGATCGCACAACTAACAGGAAGTGATTTATTCATTATTTCAAATAATTATTTTTGTGAATGTTTCAGAATTATTCAGAAAAATAAAAATAACTATTTCTTTTTAAGAAACTGTAAAAAGTTGATTGTTAGGGAATAAAGTATTAAAAATAAACTCTGCCGTTAAAAGTAATAATATAAAAAAAAATATCGAATATTTTTTAATGCATCAGAATGTTTTTTTCTGGGGGGCGGGGTTGTATCGCTAAATATCGTTATCTGTTGCTATAAATGAAGGTCATATTCGCTTAATGTGATCTCTTATCTAATATAATTTTCGTGTGGAGATTTTACTGAAAAGATCAATTTAGAGATGGAGAGTATTTATGGGATACATTTCTACTGATCGATCAATACAAACGCAGATGAAAAGGATTCCGGAAATAGTCATATTTTTGTTCACCATTCACCAATAGTTTTGTTTTAGTTATATTTTTGTTCACCAACAAAGTCACAGCCCTCATATATCCTTCTTGTTTGAGTAGGTGAGGGGTATCCAATTTTTACTTTCTTTGTGGTGTGTTACAAGGAAAAATTGCTTAGCAGATTCTGAATAGCAGATTTCTATGTTTTTGAAACTTGAACTTGCTGTTGAATCACAAGTTCAACTTGTGATTCAACAGCAAAATAGTCCATCAACAAATGATGTGAGCCATTATCATCTGGAAAACTGTCGCACATTTACTTCTCATAAGACAAAACCGGAATCCCTCAACGGCAGTCATAAAATACTTACAGACGCTATTACAAACGCTATCGAGTCTCCTCGGCTTTGAAAGCAGAAACTGCAATGTATTCTATAATGGATTCGAGCCCTTCTGCATGTTAAATGCATTCGTTTCTGAGGAACCACGAGTCGGGTTACCAATGGATTTTGTATCTCTTATTGTTTCCTTTCAGATAAAAAAAAATGTAACTACAGGTTTCATAAAAGATTTGCTTATGCTCATAACTTTCACAATAATTTTCCCAATAATTTTTTTACAAAAACGTGAATAATTCATTTTGATTACGTTACAAAAATCTCGTTAGCATTTGATTTTTGACCTTTTTTTTTTGTACTACGTCAATTTGAAACGACCTATAAAGGACTAACACTAAGCACGTAAAACAAAGTATTAATTTATGCTGTTGATATACGAGTCTACGCGGCTCAAAAGTTTAGCAATATCCACCAGCCACTACTTTTATAGCGGCCTCTTTCATGGTATTAGTCGCCCTTTGAACAACCTTGGCTACTGTCACACTACAGATCCCCCATATCTATAACAGATGAGCCTCGGTATTCGCAAATCGAACGACGCTATAATTTTCAATAATTTAATCTTTATATGCAATTAACAGGGCTTTGATATTTTTTGTTCTACATGGTGTTGAATTTTCGATGGTCAGCAGTATATAATGACGGTTAAAATTTTTTTATGAATTTAAAACTATTAATCATTAAAACTGTTACATTTATAGTAGTAAAATAATTTTATACCAATTTCCTTTTCCCTTTTTGAACTTGGAACTGGATTTAGCTAAAAGAAAATAAAAAATATTATTTAATATTCGACAAGTGCTCGTACTAAATGTGTTATATAAAAATTCAAATAAATGCTAACAGAATCTAACTTAATTAGTTTTGGAGGAGCGACACCGGGGAGTTTACAGTATATTACAAAAATTTATTATCTGCCAACTTAAATTTGGGTATCTCTGCAAGATCCTTCAACAAGTCAGCAAGGAATCGCTACAGGGCATGTGTTGAAAATGATAGCCCCTTTGTAGAAATAGGTTTTCCACAGAAGGTGTCTTTATAACGAATAGGACTGAAAAGTTGTCATAATAAAATGATTATGTGTATCATACTGAATAATGAGTAATATTTAGGTTTTTCTTGATAGCATATTTTACTATGTGTCAGCGCGTGTTAGGCAATAGAGGTAAAATTATTTTTTAAATACTATGCCACATTACGCGCTTAATTTGTACAAATGAAACAAAATAATGAAAATAAATGACAAATTGTATTATTGATACTATAGTATACAATTGTATTATTGATATTGATACTTTATCACTAACAAATATTTAATATAAATAAATTAATATAGGGGCCTGATGGCCGAGTGACTAGCGCTCGGTGCCTAAAGTTTCGAGTTCGAATCCCTACGCTGCCATGGATGTTTGTAGTGGTTCGAATCCACTTTAAACAGTAGGTCCCAGTCTAATATGACTGCAAAGAGTAGGGCGTATGGCTGACAACTCTGCCCCGTAAAAAGATAACATATCCTGACTTGTAATCTGCCAGTAGGCAGACGACCTTGGACCACCATCGAGCTGTTGCGCCACTGATAATGATGATGATTTATTATAAGTTGGTTACAAAGATATTACTATTGTAAACCTTGGGTAGAAATGAATTCTTCATCGCTGTCGTAACTAAAAACATTCTAAAACTCGTTTAAAAGCTCAGCCATTAAATTTGCATCTGCTTGAGACTTATTAGATTGCATTTTTCTTTTTTGGGCTGTGAAGGCCCTGCAGAACTACAACTCATACTACAAGATTTTTTAATAACTAATAAATCTATAAATTCGAAACCCCATACCCCCTTAAAACTAGCTTCTAATCTTTACTCCCCACCAATACCAGCAAATACACCTAACATATATTGCCGATTGAAGCTTAGAATAAACGCTCTTCCCGCGCGAATGCGTCATTGGCTACTAAGAATTCACTTCCCACTACATGTTTACGCGTGATTGGCTCTTTAGCTTTGACGCCAAATGACACGCTGACTCGAGATAGGTAGCGAGTGTTAAATTTAGAACTCATTCGCAAAGATTCCGTCGAATGCTTTCTAAATCAATTTTTCAATTTTACTGCAGATTACTCATTTTTTTAAATAAGCCGTTGGAATTGAAGTATGTCGGAAAAAAAAAAAGTCTCGCTAGATCTACAACAATTGAATGCTTCTTTTTGTTTTTGAGTCGAAGGGATCAGAAGGGTAAAAGAATGAAAGTCTTATCCGAAAGATTATTAAGATCGCCAGAAAAAAGCAGTAATGCTAATGGGGGGCAAATCAACTTTTCCGCTTGAAATATTTCGTTCAGGAAATGAGAAATGGAACCCTAGAGCATTATTTTATGCAAAAACAAAACTTTAGAACATCGTAAAGATAGCGTAACCTAAAACAAATAAACTTTTTCTTTTTTACATGTTATTTGCTAACCTCTGAAAAATTTAAGATATTAATTAAGGTATGCATGGGAAATGTTAAAGAAAATAGTATTTAGCTGAAAATATTCTGCAAGTCGGAGGCGCATCTTTAATAGAGTTAGATTTCTTCAAACTTAAAGTTGTAGAATCACTAATTTTAAATATTAAATTGATATGTGTGATTAAATGAATAAAAAGGAGTTAAAGTAAATTATATACAGGTAATTAATAAATAATATACGCAGAATTCTCTATTATCATATTCATTAGCATTTAATTAATAGGACATAAATGATAAATTTTTATAAATTATTGCATACATTAAATGCTGCATGGTTAATCAATATTCTCTGGTAATCCACTAATCACTATTTAATATGCCTTATTTAAAGAATTTTCAGTTGCATAAGTAAACTTTCTATGATTTTTTATGGCTTAAAAAGGAGATCGACGAATAAATTGTTTTCGATACTCACCATATCAGGCTTGATGAATTTAATTTGAGCACCACAGAAAAATTAAATAAGAATCTTGACTGGCGTCTAGGTAAGGTAAAGAAGATATTTTTTAAATTAAATGTTAATACATAAATATCTATTAATACAATAAAGCATTACAATTAAAACCAATTGCTTACGATGTTTGTATATAAATGGAGTACATTAAGACTCTAATATAAGGCCTTAAAAAACTATGGAACAAAGACTTAGTTAGATTTAATCTGTAGCAATAAAGATGTATACATGGATGTTTAATGTTTAGGGTACTTCGAATATGTTATTTTAGAATTGGTTTTAGGATTGTAAGTTCCATTGATTAAACATATTTGAAATGAAAATGAAAATATTTAGTGCAGTAAAATAGCATTGCATCACTTGTCTGTAAATTTATCGCATATTTTGTTACTATTTCGTAGTAGAAAATGAAATGCAAAGACTGTAAAATCTTGCAGTTTATTTAGTGCCTATTAAACTTCAAAAAGGGAACGCAACAATATTGAAACGAAAATGAGACTTGCGACTGAGATGAGACTTATGACTGAAAATGAGACTTACGACTTTATTTTGAAGATATTTTCATGGAAAACTAATTTTCATTTGAATAATTTTTATTTCGCATTTTTCACACTGCCCTCTTTTTAGACGACCCAACACAACAACAAACAATATACTTTTATTATAAATACAGGTCCCTTCTAAGAGTTTCGTCGCAAACAAACTTACTAATTCTCCATTCTGTCAGATGTATCAGTAGTATATATGTTATGTCAGCCCCATCTATCGTTGACGAATATTACGAATTTATATTTTATATTACGAATTTATATGAATTAGTTTACATTCGGGCATCCTGAATAGTCAATTGCCCTCAATTGTTAATTAAGATTTTAATACACGTGCCATAAAGAAACAAAGTCAATAACAAAATCACCAAGTTACAATGCCAAAACAAACATAAACAGAATATGCAACACATATCCTAAACATGTAACAATTTTGTAGACACCAATAAAAATGTTATATCAAATTACTTATATAAATCAGTAATAACATAAAAAATCAGTAAATAACAAATCAAGTAAATTCAATGTAAAGAAATGAGTTAAAGTTGAATCATATAACTTATACACAATTAGTTAGTTATCATTTCTGTAGGCACGTCTTGTTGTCACGCACAAAATTGTCTTTGTACAGGTACACTTTGGTTTAAGTCTTAATTCAGAGTTGTTGAGTTAATTATTTGAAAAGCCACTAGGTTCATCTGATGAGTTCTCTCTATCAGTTTGGTTCTTTAACGGGGTTAAAGGCATGGCCGTTGCTCTTCTCCCCCAGTTGAGTGACCGTGTATTTGTCGTCTGACAGTACATCGGTTATGATTAAAGGACCTCGATATTTTGGTTGGGTCTTTGTAGATTCTCCTATATATATCGGAGCCTTTTTCGTAACCCCAACTAGTCCTAACTTATAAGAGGTTGTTCCGCATTTCTTCTTGTCATAAGCAACTTTCATCTTTTTCTGGGCGTATTCTATTCGTTCACGAGCCGAGGTTTAAATCTCCGTAAGATTAGTCCATCCTTCTTAAGTCTCATCAGCTTGTTTTCGTAAAATTAGCGAATGGAATTTATCGTTAAATTTTGATGAGTAACCGTGTAGCATTTGAAAAGAAGCTGTTGGTTATTTTTTTAAGGCATTGCTTAGATTTCTTTCCACTTCTTTCATTCTCAAGTTGTAGTCTTTGTGTCTATGATCTTCCATTAATTCCATCTAGTAAACCAAAGTCATTGATTAAGATTTTCAATACTTTCTGAATGTAGTTGAATTTCGTACTTTTCACAGGTATCAACCGTAAGAACCTTTGGGATCTCCTGGTGAAATTATCTATGATGACGAGCAAATATTTGTTACCTCTGGAACTTGTTATAAATAAACCCAAGTGATCGAAAGTCATAAAGTGAATTATTGAAAATGGTCCCTTTACAGGCTTAATAGGATGCAACAGTCCTTGTTGCTTACCTTCAGGAACCTTGTTCGTTAAACATTTTAAGCACATCGATATGTGTTTCTTTACACAGTGCTTCATTCTTGGGAACCAATACAATTCTTGAGTTTTACTCTTAGTTCTAACAACTGAAAAAGTTTTGCTTAGATCATGAAACTTGACTTCGGCACTTTTGCACCTGGATCTAGGTATAACATAAAAAAAGTTTTCTTTTGCATTTTATCGATATAATCTTTCTCTCTGGAAACGTAATTTGCAATAATTTGGCTTTCGGCTTTTGTTCTTTCAAATGTTTCTTCAATTCAAAATTTCAAAAAATAGAAATTATCTTATCCAATTTGGGATCTCCTCGTTAAATCACAAGGTCTTGTCCGTCAAAGGACATCAGGTAGATAAACTTCTAGATTCTTTTCGATCAATTCGATCATCATGTCTGCAGCTTATAAGGTAGGAGCTTTACTCATTGACTCCATATGAGACATTTTTACACCTGGTATATGCCTTACTTCAAACTCGTACTCTTGAATGCGGTTGCACCATCTAGCAATTTGAGTATTTGTTGACTTCTTTGCTTTCATATAGATGAAGGTTTGACAATCGGTGACGATAGTAAATTTTATTCCAAGCAAGATTTATCGAAGTCTATCCAAAGTCCTCACTATCGCCATTAATTCTAGGTTACTAAAATGATAATTATTTTAAGTTGGCGTTGTTTTTTTTTACTGACAACATACATTAGATTCCAGCGACCATCTGTTCCTCTTTGTAGGAGTATACCTGAGAATCCATCAGATGAAGCATCGGTGCGTCAATGCTTCGGGATGGTAATAAGCAATTATAAGTTTGTTAGATTACCCTTGATTTACGTGCTCTAAAAAGTCCGTGCATTCAAAGTCCATGTCTGTTTGAATTAAACATGTTAGATTTACTGCTTTCTCAGTATACCTTGGAACAAATCTTCTGAAGATACTAGTCAAGCCCGAGAAACGGCGAACTTCGTAAGCATTCTTAGGTTGTGGAAATTTCGCTATTGCTTCCTTTCTTATTCCTTCTCCGTTGATCACAAATCCCCAAAAGTCAACTCCCTTCTTCCCAAATTCGTGTTTGGGTAATTTGAGTGTCAAATTAGCTTTTCACAGACGTTCAAGTACTTATCTCAGTCTTTTCATCATCTCGTACCAATTCTTGGCTGGTATCAATAATACAAAACTTTAGTCCAAATAGCACAAAGTTTTCGTCTTCAGTAGTAATTAAGGTGCATTCATTTCTGAAACTCCGTCGGTGCGTTAGCTAATCCAAAAACCATTCTTTCGAATTTACCTGTTTCCTCCAGTGTTATGAACGCGGTTTTTAATTTCGATTTTTCACTCAATGGTATTTGTAAAGTGCAAAAAGAAGTATCTGTGAACGCAATATAGCGTTGTGAATATTGTGGAGGATGCTAAACATTCAATAAAATCAACTATTCTAGGTAACAGGAATTTATCTTTAATTGTTTGATTATTTAGCTTCCTGTAATCAACAATTAACCTGTGCTCCTCTGTTTTTTTGTTTTTTTTGTTTTTTTTTTACCAATAGTAACAGACAATACCGTTTTCTTTCCATTCCGTCATAACGTCTTTAATGATCCCTTTCTCAGTTGCATTCATCTCATAAAGCTGTGCATTAATACTCCCCTCTACTTCCGAATGCATATTTTAGTTAGTGTTATTCACCCTAATTCAACCAATTCCATTGCAAAGCAGTCCTCAAACTCATTGACTAACTCTAAAATTTCGCTTTTATTCTCAATTGGTGTTCTTTAGTGAAATTTAATTTCATTCCTTTCGATTAAACGCTTATTTTTCTTTATTATACGACTCTCCAAAAATCTAGTCTAATTCAATTACTCTTCCTACACAATGGTTTTCCTTCAATAACATATTCTCATTCCTCATATTAATTATTGGAACTGCGTTTTCACGATCTTTTATTTCTAACGAATCACAACACTCTTCTATTCCCTTCATAAATACCATTTACCAAAGTAGTCTGAGCACTTACAAAATTCATCGAATTTCTTTCAAGTAACACTTTATTAGACGTTTTCAATTCCCTTACGTCCGAATTCTTTTCACATTTGTATTAGCAAACAGGTTATCCTTGGCATAATAAACATGAAACTTATTCCCAATGAGAGCAAATGATATGTTCTCCCAATCCAAAAGGGATCTCGTAATTAAAAAATCTTCCAGTAAGGCGTCGTCCCTATCAATAAGCATTTAAATCCCTTTTACTTCAAAGCTGTTCCAGGAAATATCTACTAGTGTCTTTCTTAGCGCACGCGAGCGGCACACCTTTTGAAATTCCCAAAACGGTACATTACTTTTGAAGTTGAATCTATTTTAGCTCTAGCTTATCCTTTATGGAATTCCTATAAATGATGGAATCGCTCCCAGTATCAATCAAAGCAAACTCCGACCAACACTTGTTAATCTGCACAATTTTAATATAAGATGATGCCTCCCACTTTCCACCCTCACTAGCCGTCACTAAGCTGTGATATCTATTTGACACATGGCTTCCTTCATTCTATTCAATTCTTCCCTTCGCCTGTTAACACCCTTTTCTCTAATTTGATAACACTTATTTTTTTGTCTTGGACACGCTCTAGCAAAATGTGGTAAATACTACGTCGCAAACGAAGCATCTCCTGTTATCTCTCTTCATTGGACGCATACTATAGCCCTGGACGCATGGACTACTATGTTTATTATTATTACTTCTGGTTGCAAATCACCCGTTACTGAAACTAGGATTTGTTTTTCTATCATATCTTCTTGACTCATTCAACGGTGATTTCGGTCTAGACCTAAACTTATTTTTTTCATAGTATATATTTTGAATTCAGTTTTTGAATTTGGACAAGTTACTTTTTTTTTTTTTGCATTTTCTTATCTTATCCGCTAATTCTGACGATCTAACTATTTTCACCCACTCGTCCACGAAATTATCTTTTATTACAACGAGAACTTTCCTTTTTAATTGATCTGTTATGATCAACTCTCTAAGTCGAGCAAAAAAATTTACATTAGGTTCGCTTAACCATTCACCAAAGTAATTTAGTAATTCGTACGGGAAATCTCTCCATGTATTTTTGGGAGTTTGGCATGGTCAAGGAACATTTGTTGGAATTTATCCGGGCTTAATTTAAACTTTTTAAATAGTAAATCTTTATTGTATCCATAGTCATTTGAAAGTTCTTCTGGAACTCTTGCTATAATTTAGCTAATCTCATAGGGTAATTAATTAACCAAATAACTAACCCAATTCTCAGGATTTAAATTTAAACGCTTCGCTTGTTGCTCATACAATATAAGGTAAAAACTGATGTCTCTACAGATGATGTCTGATGTCAACGATATGAAATGAGGGAACATTTCAGATTATTCATTATTTTAGGAATCATGCAATTACTAGAAATTTCATGTTTTTTTCTATTTTCGCTTGATTTATTATTTTTTCCAGTTCTTAATTTTTCTAATTTGGATTTGTCTTTATAATTCACTCTACTTTAGCTTTTTTTCTCTGGTTGCAATTAGTGTATTTAACAAATCCCGCGTGAATTCCTCATCATAATCCTTACTTTACGTAATTAATTCTTTATTTTATAGCCACTACATCATCGAGCAATTTTACATTAAATTCTTCCGTTAAAGAAATTAAATCTACCTTTTTCTCTTTTGCAAGAAATGACATTTTTTTACACATTATTTCAATGTTCTCCTTAGCGCTTTATCACATAAAATCAAATCAAATAAGCTTCTTAATACAATTTTACACAGAAATTTAAATAAAAAAAAAGCTGCACCAAGACGGAAATTTCATGCCACATACCTTCTTAAATCGTTGGAGTTGGCCCTGAGTTCCGTTAGCACATTTGTTCATTCCACCTCTGAAATTTGCTATTTCGTATTTTACACTTTGTCGTCTTTTAGACGACCAAACACACAGAACAACAAACAAGATACTTTTACTATAAATACATTTCCCTTCAAAGAGCCACTGTTCGCGCCGTAAACAAATTTACTTGTTTTCCACTCTGTCGGCCCCGTAGCATGCATCAGTTATTACGTCAGCACTTGCCGCCGTCTATCGTTGACGACAGAATTGATAAAAATTAACTTACAAGCATAAACAGGAAATTAGCGGCTTTCTTGTGATTAGTATAAACAAATGTTGCTGGTAACAACACGCCTGAAGATAGTAGGTATGGAGACAAAAGGATATAAAAGTTTTTAAAAGCATTATTTGAGTACTACTACTTTAGCACCAAACAAGTATAAAAAGATTTATTCAAATAGTTGGGTTTCCTTTTTAATGAATTACAATCATTACCACTCAATATAGACAAGAGTTACACATTTAAAAATCACCAAGATGAAAAAAAAAAAATGCAATGTGAAAATGCAAAAATGCAATGCAATTATGAAAACAAAAGCAAAAAAATTAATTTATGAATTTTAAAAACAAAATATTATAAATTTAAAAAATAAACTGCAAAATTATATAAGCCAATAAAATAAATTATAAATTAATAAAAAATAGTAAAACAAACTATGAAACAATGTGAACTAATAAAATGTTATATAGTTCAAATTGTCTAAACAAATTTTTGATCCATTTTAATACAATGATTATTTTACATAGAATGCCTTTCCTATTACAATTAATTTTCGTAATATTGTTCGCACCAAACATCAGAAAGTCATTAACTGCCTTCACTTGATGTAATTTTCAATTCTCTCACTCGGAAAAATTCACGAGCATTAATTAATTTTTGATGGCGAAGCAGAAATGCTTGTTCACACACTCCAAGGTGCGTTTGTATGTTTAACTAATTAATAATACCTAGGAGGCTCATCACCACTTTGATCAGTCCCGAATGACTCTCTTAGCTAGTTATTTATGATTCATAACTAGAAGTTGAAAAGTGTCCGATTTGAGAGTCGGAGAATTCAGAGACTCCCAAGTTAATTAGCTTAAATGAGAGACAACCCGAAATCGTCTATGTTCGCATCTCTGATACATTGCAAGCATTATTTTCAGCCGCTGCGGCCAAAGTATCTCATTAATACGAATAAAAATCGCCGATTCCTGTTATAATCCTCAAGACTAATACCAAATTTAGATGTGCATTCCAGGCTGCTCGATATCGCTTCTGGAGATGTTCGTAGAAGAACCCCAAGAGTATGATAAACTTCATTATTAGTGGAGCTGTAGTTACTTACTATTTTGTTTAGCCATTCTGCGAGTTGAGATGCGACAAGTATAGATAGTGCTATTAGCTGAAACTTGAAAACCATATATTTGTTTATTCCTTGGTGGTTTATCAGATATAACGTAATCCATTTTGATTGGTGGTTTATAATTGGAGAAATGATATTATGATAGCTAGAGCTTAAAAATAATGATTTAAGAAATGAATAATCACCAGTAAGCAGAAGTGAGAAGTCGGAGTCGTGAGTGCTGGACATTTTTGAAGGAATCGGAGTAAGGAGTCCTCTTTTACAAAAATAATTTTTTATTTTTCCCAAACTCTAGGAATTAATGTTAAAATTGAATGTTAAGGAATGATTTTGATTGTATCCTTCAATGATACAATCACTAGCAAAGACAATGGCTGTTTTAGCACCAAACCAAGTGAGTTTGGGAAATTTGCTAAGTCGAAACTTATAATAACACTTGGATCAACAACGAAAGAAGATCTTACAGAAGCTATTCTATTATTAAGAAGAAAAATAAGATTTAATGTATTAGAAAAATAGCATCTTTGTGTTTAAAATGTGCAATTTTCTTCTTTTTGCTTGTCTTAAGCTGTTCTAGAATACTTTGCTGCCTGTTAATTTCGTACTGTTCATTTTAAAGGATATATGTATTTTAATAAGCAAGTTCTAGAATGTCTTTTAAATATTATATCTTTAAATTTATTTCACAAATTCATCTAACTCCATTAGTAAAGATCATATAAAATTACGGAAAACAGTCGGTATAAAAAATATAACTCAGAGTCTTTAATGTAAAAGTATTAAGCCGTATAGCTTCAAGGAACTGTTAAGAACGCTACAGATTAAAATCGTTTGTGGAGGAAGTTAATTAATAATACATTTTCTGTAACTGATTACAATTTGGCTTCTGAGACGGGGATGTTATTTCTAAGCTGAAATTAATTATATTTAATATTTAAACGATTTTCCTATTTTATTTAAGTATAATACTTTATTTTATATAGTATAGACTTCTTAAAGCCCAGAGAAAAAAATTTAAATAATTTTTTTATATTACAGCTTTATTTACTAATTTTTATCAATACAGGTTTAACTCAGTAAAAAATATAAATTTTTACCTATTAATAATAGTACAATTTACATATTATAAATTTAAACGTAAAATCCAACGTAATTTCAACGCCACCTTAAAAGTTTGGCATTGTAAATGCTAGGATGATGATTTGTTATACGGTTTATGTGTAGAGAATAACCGTAGTAACTTTTTGGCGTGCACAGTGGTGGTGTTTCTAATTCGCTCCTTGTTTGTTCTGCTTTGATTTTTATTGTGTTCCTTGTATTTAAATATACTCACCAGAGGGTCAAGTCAAATTTTTGCAAAGGGAAAGCTAAACTTAACTATAGGAAAATTCCGGCTGTATTCTAGACTACAAGTGCTACCAATTATTAATATGAATCAGTTGAAGACGGTGAATTTTTAACGAGATCTTTCAAATTGTGATCAGACATTAAAATGGTAGATATTTCTGATAGCGGAAAATTGTTGACTTACTATGAAACGTAAAGGAAAAGTTAGCTCTAAGTATAGGAAGAAAATACAAACCAAGTCTTGTATTTTCCTAAAGTTGCCGAATAAAAACTACCACTTAAAAAAAGGATAGAAGAAAGACGCAAAGTCGCAAGCCATCAGAATTTTACAATGTGCCAACAATTAATACCATAGTATACCGAAAAGTTAAGTAAACTGCACTAAAAGTTAAGTAAGTGCACTAAAAATACATTACTATTTGTTCGAGAGGAAAAAAAGAAAATATATTTAGACATACTATTGTGTACTAAAAAAATTATACACATTATCATTCGGAAAATAATTCCTGGATAACTAAGAACAAATTGATACATAGAATAATGAAACATTATAGCTAGCTCAAATTTCTTAACAATGAGAAAAGATTATTAATACTCATTTAAACAGGAACGTTAAGTACTACATTATGTCATAGTTCTTGAAAGAAGAATTAGGGTAATATTTATTTAGATAAAACGATCACAAGAACACAACAAACAATTCTACTGTATTTCACGACTATTAATGACTTGTCTCAATACATTTTCTGGTAAATACTTTAGGTTTTGATATGCTCAAGACGGCAACAACTAAACTACAACATGCTTTTAAGAAGCCAAAGTTCAGAATGAAAACTAAAACGATTCTCATGGTTTAGAAAAGTCACATGAGTTATTACGTTTCACTGCTTTGCGGTGAAACGCAATTTTAGGGTGGTTTGAGTCGGGAGCTCTTCTCATAGGGAAGCCACTTGTTACAACATGCTTTATTAATATAGTGGGTAATAATTAATATGTTAGGGTAATGTTTTCAGCTATCAAGAAATAATCAAAGCAGAATATTGCAGACTTCTAAAAATGAGTTTAGGGAAGGATGAATATCTTTGGAGGATAATCATATACGCAAAAAGTAACCTATTTAAAAATATATTTTCTTTTGAAGTTAATATATATCAAAGAAGTTAAGAACTAATACATAAAATCCTGAGCATCATTCAATCTTAGAAAAAAAATTTTTTGTAAGATATTTTAAATTATTTATTTCTTTTATGTTTTGTTCGGATACATAAAATTCAGGGGGGAAAAAAGATATTATTTTGTGGAAGTGAAGTGAATTGTGTAAGTGAATTATTTAATAAAAATAATTTTATAGAATCGTATTGTCTTAAGCACATCTGTTCTTTCAAAAAACCCAAGGTAAAAATTTAATTTGAACACTTGGATTATTTCAGGAGAAAGTCTATCTTTCTATCTTTAAAAATCTATCTTGGGTTATTTCAGGAAAAGTCTATCTTTTGCAGTCCTGGATTGCACTGCAAAAGATATTTTTATTCATTATAAAGAATAGCAAGAGAAATTTTAATGTTTCAAGTTGATAAATGAATAAGAGTTCACTGCAAAAACAATCTTAATATGTAGGTTTTATGAAGAAAACAATATGTTTAATGCATAACCCACCCACAAACCCTAACTTGAAATTAAAAATGATATAAAATAATATCTTCGAAATATCAAGTAAGTATATATAACAGAATGAAGTTTTAAGTATATAAGGATAAGGATAGGTTTTTGGGTTTAAGGATAGTTTTATTATAGAATTGGTTTTATAATGTATAATATTTAAGTTTTTATGTTTCTCGATTGAAGAAATTTACTAAATTTGATATTTATAATGACTACATAACATTCAACGCGAAAATACCGGTTAAAATAAAAGTTTTAGTAACTTATAAAATCACAAATTTACATTTATTAAATATTAATATAATTGCAAAATTTTCAAGTCAAATTTGCATTTCAAAATCTTTTAATTACATCAAATTTAATATTTTGCATATTCATAAACTATAAGCAATAAATACGAAATTCATTATTCATAAAAACATTTACAATTATTTTAAATTAATTAAGAAATATTAAAATTAACTGATTTAATAAGAATTTAAATATTTCAAAATATCATCTGCCATTTTATAGAAATAGTTATAAATAAAGAATTCAATAATTTTAAAATTTAATTTCATACCTATTCAAACCGAATAGATTATTCTGCACCATGTTTTTAGCCATTATATTAAAATTATGTACTTTTAATAGATATTCCAAATGACAAAATTTGTCAAAATATACTAATAATAATGACAACATACAGACATGCAACTTACATTTCAGGTAACTGCAAATTATACAGAAAGGTATGGAAAGTTGCCTTTCGAGCAACTTTTCAGGTTCCACGGGTTGAGTCCTTTGAAGTGAGCAGAAGCCGTGAAAATCTCCTAACTTGATTCCACCAATTAGTGTCTGTCGAAGCCTTAGAAATCACTCAATGGAAAGTGCCTAGCTTTTCATTTCTGAAGGTATGACTCTGGAGCACCGAAATAGCAATTGCAGAATTATATGTTTACTTTTATTGATTCAACGAGGAGAGAGAAACAGAAGGTGTCATATTTATATAATAATATCCTGAAGATGGGTTCCACGAAAATTGCTTTAGTCAAACACGTGTAAGACAGTTTTGCATATAAATAAATATAAATTGTGTTTAGATAAGACCAATAACTAACAAAAACATTAGTTTAGGAGATAAAAAAAAAAAGTATTTCATAAAAGTTTAGTTCTTCATACAGTCAACACTCTGTAATATTGCACAATTATTTTGAATTTATTTATTATTATTATTATTATTTTTTGGTTATTTTACTTGTAAAATTCTATAATTTTTCACTTTTACCACCAAGAAAAAAATTTGCCATCGAAAAAAATTATGCACGACTATAAAGAGAAGGGAGAAAAAAAAAAGGAAATCTCGATTACGTTGAAGATTTTTCCGCGATCATAACACACAAGAATCGACGAACTTTTTAAGTCAAGTAAAAAAATCCCAGAAAAGATTTATAGAATTTATTGCAAAAATAAATAAAATGAATAAATAAATAAAAATAACAAAATATAGAGCACCTTTTGAAGATTCTGTACCCAAATGAATTGAATCATAAGGAGGTTTCTGCAGTGATTCTATTTTGATGAGTATAGCTAAAAGAATAGTCGAATTGATATATAGATGAAACAAGAGGAACTTTAAGCCTGTTAAGCCCTCGTGTGCAGAAGATGACCGTAGAGCTATAAACCAATCCAAACCAAACAAGAGGAACTCTAAAGAGAGAGGGCGGCCAAATGAAAAATGGCGGAACTCCAAGTGAGTGAAAATTAAGTTATTAATGTATATATGTAAATTAATGAATATATGTCTGTGTTTCAGAATAACTTAAAATATATAACACCTATCCTGTTTTTCCACGGAATTCACTGTTCTCTTATCTGGTATGTAATCGAAAATCTCGAAAAGATTGCTGCTGCTTATTTTTAATCAAATAAAAATCTTAATTTGTACCAAGCGCTCTGGTGGTATCATTGTTTCGTCTGTAACTAGCTTTATGTTTAATTAGAAATTATTTTGAGTTTAAAAGGAAAAACGTTTTGAAGCTCATTTGATTGCGTTCTGTTTAATGCATTCTTTGTTTGTTTCAAATGTTTCCTTAAATACGATTTTTTAAATTTTACCTTCTAAATTTTTTTCATTTATATATAGTTTAGAATAATTTGTCCTTTACAATTAGAGAAATGATAATTTTAACTATTCGCTTTTTTTTTTTTTTTTTCATAATAAAATTTATCCAAAATGTTTATTTTATGTTGTCGGGCAACATCGGATCATATCTGCTAATTTTTAACAAATATGCCTTTTGTAAGTAAAAAATTGTGCATTTAACTATGTTTTTTTTTTATATCTGGGGCTCCTTTTACGGTGCAGTATGTACGTGAATTCCCGACAGGTAAAGAGTTTTAAGGGCATTTGTTCTACAGTTCTGTGTAGGGAAAACATGAGGAAAAAAAAAGTCACCATTTATTCTGCCTGTCGATGCGAGACGCTAGCTCTCGTAATCGCAATCTGGTCTCTATGATTTTAAAAGCAGTAACTTCAATACATGTCATTAATCAAATCCTTCCAACTGGATCAAGAGTAGAGTATTTAGACGTTAATATTGTTTGGATCGAAGTGGTTTCCATAGTTTTGTTTTAAATATTGTTAAAACATTCTCAATGCTTTCGATTAGATTATGTTCGATTAGATACGGTGATTTATAAAATCTTTGCATCACTTTCGTTGCAATTTTGAATTAAATGCAATATTATTATATCATAATTGATATATTTCGATTGCATTATACACTAAGTAGTTTTTTTTTTTTAAATTTCAAATATTTACATAAATAAGCAGTAGGTTCATACGTTATCGATTTATATACTATCACCATAAGAATATAGCAAAAAAGAAAAACGCAGTAGAGAAGAAAATATACCGTCTACAATAACTTTGTCCCGTATGTTTAGTCAATTAAAAGAGAATGTGAATAGTTAATAATTTTGTTAAAGAAATGTTTTTTGTTGTCTTTTGTTTTGTTATGGAAAAAAAGAATCTTTAATATAATTTCTAAATTTGAATACCCGAGAAAGCCTGCTATCTATAAGTAACGACTGTACAAAATACACTCATGTCCATAAATTAAGGATAATTCAGAATCACACAGAAATTGAACTTTAAAATAAAAATTTGACCTGTAGAATTATCACACACATCTTGAAGAAGAATATGCAAATTACAGGAAACCACCAGATGGCGCGGATAGTACGTCACAATGACGAGAGTGTAAGAGAGGGGTATATAAGGAATGGTGGCAAAGAAGTAAAATTGTTCACAAGTGCTTTAAAACCCTTTCAGTGCAATAACCGCATAGTTATGGCACAAAGGAAGCATTTGGATGATTTTTTACGTGGTAGAATTATCGGACGACTGGAATGTGGACTTACCCAGCTGGAAGTATCCGAGGAACTTGAATCGCCCAGAGTGTCATCTCCAGGCTTTGGCAACGATTCCAAGATGATGGTAATGTGAGTAGATGTTACAGCACAGGTCGCCACCGAGTTACAACGCCGAATGAGGACCGGCATTTTGCAGTTACTGCCAAAAGAAACAGACGGAGCACAGCATCAGACCTGTCTCGTCAGCTCTCTTCAGCTACCGGTACGACAGTTTCAACGCAGACCGTGTACAGACGCTTACGGCACATTGGTCTATATGTTCGTAGGCCTGTCAGATGTGTTCCACTTACCGCAACTCACTGTCGCCTGCGATTAACCTGGAGTAGAGAGCATGCATTGTGGACACCACAACAGTGGTCTTGTGTGATGTTTACCGACGAGTCCAGGTTTAGTTTGCAGTCTGATTCGCTTCGGACTTTCATATGGAGAGCGCCAGGTACCCGTTACCACCAAGAGAACACCATTGAATGACACCGTTACGGTGGTGGTGCAGGATGGATCGTTTGGGGAGGAATGATTCTTGGTTCCAGAACTGACCTGCATGTTCAGAGTGTAACGATGACAGGCCACATCTATCGGGATGTCATTCTGGAACAACATGTACGTTTGTTTCGGGGCGCCATGGGTGCTGAATTTCTGTTTATGGATGACAACGCCCGTCCTCACCGTGCAAACATTGTAGACGAATACCTTCAATTGGAGGATATCACCCGTATGGATTGGCCAGCATACTCACCGGACTTGAATCCAATAGAGCATGTGTGGGATATGCTTGGCCGACGAATTGCAGCCCGTCAACCCCCTCCCACCTGTCAACCGGAACTTCGAGGGCATTGCTTGGTGAGTGGTGTAATATTCCCCAAGATCAGATTGATAATTTGATACTCAGCATGCCTAGGCGTTGTAAGGCCTGTATTGCATCGTCCGGGAGACATACTGCATATTAACCATCATACTAACCATGTTATACTGTTTTTTGTAAATAGGTTCTTTTTTGAAATTTGCTCCAGGAGTAAAAATCGCAATTTTTATTAATTTTGTCAAACATATAGCATCTTTTTTGCTCTTTACCTTTTGTTTATTAAATAGACTTTACAAATAAGTCAAATTTGTTTTGCTTCTGTCTCTTTCTTTGCCTGAACTTCATTATCCTTAATTTATGGACATGAGTGTACTATCACTTATTGTGTAAAACTGAAAACGCTTAAGTGTTACAAAATAATACGCTCACGTCATGCCTATACCTCATTATGGTAGTATCAATGACAGCTAATGCATTATACTATATTTTAGATTGTTTTTTATGATGCATATACTTCAGTAATGATATAATTTTAATGTATACAACTTCTGTTGGTTGTAATACTTCAGAAATAATAATAAAAAAAAAAATCAAGTAATTTTGAAAATTGGTTGTCTTTTTTTATCAGTCAGGAAAGGAAATGTTGATTCTCGTGTGTTCTTTTATCCGTTTTATAACTTTCAGAATAAATATATTCCTTTTATTATCTAATCTTAATAGTTACAGAAACCTACTAAGCACTAAATACAATTATGCAGTTCGC
The DNA here is from genome assembly GCA_021605095.1 of Caerostris extrusa. Taxonomy (NCBI): domain Eukaryota; kingdom Metazoa; phylum Arthropoda; class Arachnida; order Araneae; family Araneidae; genus Caerostris; species Caerostris extrusa. The sequence continues at coordinate 64,946 of BPLR01009866.1, read as the reverse complement.
ATGGTTTTATTGCGTGTTAGAATACAAACTCTCAATTCAAAACTTTTGAGTTACCAAAACCTAATTACATATGCTGTTTCAGACGCGAAGGTGAAACCAGGAAAACTGCTCGGGTTAATTAGATGTTTAATGTTTAAAAACTTAGACAAGAACATTAGAGTTTGATTGTTAACGGCAGACAGATTTGATATGTAGCGTTAGATTAGCACTCTTTATATAATAAATGTTAGAAATAAGAAACATTAGAAATACATTCTCATTAAATCAGAGACATGTATTAGTGTTGACATGATTCAATAACTGCTTCACTTAAAAGTATTACTTGGTGAAAATTAAAATGTTGAGATTGAATATATATTTATATAAATGTGTTGATGAAATTAATAACTATTTCCTATATATTAACTTTAATTATTTATTTATTAAGGTCTAAAATTAAGTTAAGTTTTTTAAAAAAGGAAGAATACGTTTTTTGAACAAAATGTTTCAGCGACCTATACCAAATAAATTAGTTAGGTATTGTTCAATAGATTCTAAAGCTGTTAGGATTGGGTATTCTAAAAAACAAATAACTTCTTTATTTTAATTTTATTTTTAAAACTCAAGGTTAAATATTTTGTTTGAAAATAGTCAGTAAGTCAATTTGTTTTTACTTGGACTTATAAATGGCTCTGACTAAGAGCTATCACATATTGAATATATTTTATACACACCTCGGAAAATGAGCGTAATCATAAAAATTAACTCTTCAGTCTTTTTAATGAACCTGTGCATGTAACCCATTATTCCAGCTATAAAGTTACGTGCATAGGCAATTATATATATATATTTGATCTATTTAGAAAAACAACAATACTTCATGTAAGAAAGGCACTTTTTATGTTTTCAAATGTCAATTCACTTAAAACTGCATAACTTTTGAAAAAAAGTTTTGGGAGGAGTAATAATTGTTATTAAAATTGCTGCTCCAGTAAATTAAAGATATTTTTCACACAATAGCACCAAGTAAACCTGTGAATTTTACATTGAGGATTATTGATAACTTTTGGTAGAAACTATACCGTATAACAGATACATTAAAAATTATGTTTAAATACATTTCCATTATCTACCAATAATACAGAAGAAATTGCAAATTAAATGCCTTCATGTTGCATTTAAAAATAATGATGCAACTCATAAATGGAAAGCGAGAATAGCAATGGGAATTTAAAAGTACCGAGTAAGTTATCTATTAGCTTTTAAATATTTGTGAATAATGTAAATTTAAATGAGATTCGAATCGAGGAAGTTCTCTAAGGTAAAAATCTGGTTTTCTCAATAAGCCACGAAACGTTTAGTGGATTAAGCTACACACCATTCTCAAAATTTCTGGATACGCAAATATTTAATAAATGTTCGCAGTTTATTTCCTGTGCAAATGTATATAAATTACTTATAATTTTAAACATGACAAAGATTAATGTAGATGCCATTACTATTTATCAAAGGATTTAATGTTTAATAGGAATGCGGTGAATGGATTTAAATTCCATTTTTGTAAAGAATGGTGCATATTCAAAATATAAATTATATATATAAATTTGTATATGAAGATGAAAGCAAGATTTCTTTATTTCTTTCAAAATTAATTTTCAAAATCTGTTATCAAAATAAAAAAATTTCCTTCATTAATGTTGCTTAAAAGTTTTCAATTAAAAACTATTGTGAGCTTTTAATTAACGATATGATAAAAAGGATATAATGAGACAATATATATTAATTGCCAAAAGAGGAGAAAATTCAATTAAAATAAATTTTTTACGTATGAAAATGAAATTTAAATTTCTAGCTTTTTAGTGTAGAATACGTTCATTGAAAAGGTAATTTGTAAAAACCACTGCATTCTCTGTTTTACGTTTTGTGTAAATAAATATCCAATTGAAGTTTTTTATTGAAGCAAATTAATTTTAAGTATTTAAATTAAGAATATTTTCTTCAAAATTTAAAAACTGAGAAATATTATTGACCTGCAATTTACCATTAAATGCAACTGAACTTTATCGTACGTGTTTTAGAACGCTTATTTCATTCATTCACTTTTTGAGCATTCATTCTTTCTAGAAAATATTGGCATTATGCCTCTAAACATTTTGCATACAGATGTCATTTTATTAAAGTGACCTCTCTTTTAAGGAAGCAACTTATAATAAAGCGTTTTTAGAAAGGTTTTTTTGCATATTTATATTTTAAAATTTGTAAATATTTTTCACTCTAATAATATTATATGTAATTTGTATGCTTTTATAAGTGAAAAATTTTAACAACGCTTCAATAAAATTTAGTATTTATGATAAAAAACGTTAATAGTTAAAAATACAATGCTGTGCCTCACAAAGAAGTTTTGCTCTAGTTATTTTTTTGGATAAATACCAATTTCTAAACTAACAGAAACCTTCACGAAAATGTTATTTAGAGGAATTACAATAGCATTCGAGAAAAGCTGATAGAAGGTTATATGTATAAAAGAAAATGAGTTGTTTGATGAAGCTTTCTACATTCTGATATTGCGATAAAACTGTTTATTTTTTTTAAAGAATATAAGTGCAAACAGATCATCTATTAATTCTTATTGTGTTTTAAATTTTGTTATGTTTTTTTTTAGATATAAAAAAATTATACGCAGAAAAATAGAGCGAAAGTAAGAGTTCGAAATAAATAACTCGTCAATGGGCAGACTTTCTATATTTTTACCCTAAAGTTTCTTGTTAATTTTGATCTTGAATGAATATTACGAGAAAGAACTTCTTTTCTCAAAGTTTGTATTAAATGTGTTTCAGAATAAACCATTTTTCAAAATTTAATTTTTTCGCTCTAAATAGAGACAATGCAGTATACCTAGTTTTGCTGTTGTAAATTCTGCTAAGCTGAATAAGATCAGCGACTTTAGACAGTTCATCGCATAGAATTCAACTGACTGCACAGGGTCAACACATTTCAAATCAACAACACGAAGTCCATTTTATAGAATGACATTTCAGGAGTGAATTTTATGAATGTCGCGAATTTGCGAATACTGCGATATAGAACTAATTCAAGTAAAAAAACTGGCTTCAAAATTTTCCAAAATCTTTGAATAAACGTGGGCTATCTATATTGTGATATCGTGACACAAGATAGAATAAAGCAGCTTCTGTTTGTACAAGTGCGTAGTTAAAGAAGAGTTAAGGAGGTATAAAAGATGAATAAGTGTATTAGTGCAATTTCTTATAAAGAGGGAGAAACTCAATTTCATATTTTGAAGCATAAAAGGGAATAATGCCTTCCAGGAGGAATATTTAAGAGAATGCACTCTGAATTAAGGTATTGTTTTACAAGAAAATCCACAAAAAACCCTTATATGAGCTTGTCACAGTTGTCATCAATTCTGCTCGTTTTCTAATGCACTGATTGGGTGTACTCCATTAAAGATAATCGAGCTTTTATCTTATTGTATGTTAACCATGCACTTTATGCCCGGGATACAAAGCCAAAGTTGTTTATCTCATATTCTTTTGGATGGTTAAAAAATAATCTCTTCTATATATTTTCCTTGTCGTTATTAAAATACACGGTCCAGTCACATTAATGTGACTACCTGTCAAAAACCAGAATAACCACCTTTCTCGCAGAGCGGACCGCTGCGAGACGCAGGAAGAGAGTCAATTAGGTTTCTGAAGGTGTTCACTGAGATGTTGAGCTGTATGACACCTCGCATTGCCCTGCTGGTAGATGCCATCATTTTGAGGAAAAATAATTCGCATGTAGGGGTGGACATGGTCCGGCAAGGACAGATGCGTACTTGTGTTGATCCATCGTGACTTCCACAATGATGAATGCACCCAGTGAAGGCCAGAAAACATTCCCAAACATAATGCTCCCTCCTCCAGCTTGGATCCTTCCGGCAATTGTTGCAGGGTGTTTGCTTTCAGACGTTTCACGCCGTATACGCCAACGTCCATCTGTCCGATGGAGCATAAAACGTGATTCATCGGAAAAAGCCACCTGTCGCCACCTGTGGACGTCAAGTTTCGGTAATGGCGTCCAGCCTTCGTCGCGATGAAAAGCAGTCAGCATAGGTGCATTAACCAGGCGCTCTAGGACATCCTTTATATACACTTCACTGCAATGCTGCCACCTGCCTTTGATTGGTTATTTCACGGTGACGTCGAAAGTAGGTGGTGGTCACATTAATGTGACTGGACTGTGTAGATATTTTATAATTAGATAATTCAGTACTATCATTGTTAATATAATATCTATTTCCTAAATGTTAACATATTTGATCATATTAAGTTATCAATACACTTTGATAATTCCAAAAATGTTCTTTCGTGGCATGAGTCATTTACTTATACTTCTCTAAAACTCTTTATCACTTCGCTATTTATCTCTCAAGAATTGAAAACACCTCTTCTTATTTGAAATTATCGACACTATTTCCCATGTATGCCTAAGTGACTATTGTATTATTCTTGGTTTATTGCAATGTGTGAATTGAAATAATTTTGCAACCAATAAGATTATCAGTCCAAAAATATTTATTTTGTGTACTTCTGATGACATTGCATTATTAATGTTAATTTCAGATCCAAAATAATTAAAATTGTCTACCTTCTCCTAATTTAAGCCATTTTGTGATGGTTTAAAATGATGTCAAGATAGGCTTGCATACTGAGTAACCTTGCATACTACCGGTTTGATACCCTAACTACGTAGTTAAGTATTTTTAAATTCGAATTTGTTAGTGTGCCTTACTTCTTTTTTTTATTCTTTTTTAACTGTGATAACTCTAAAAGTAATCTATTGTTGTAAAAAGAAAAAAAAATTCCTGAAATAAGCTTTTAAGCAGGCAGTAAATTTCAAAAGAACTAATAAGAAAAATTGAAGAAAAAAAAAAAGCGTCGAAAGCAATAGAATTTCTTTCGCCGCGAACTATACGGAACTGCGAAAGAGCAAAAAATGTGAAGAAAAGAGAGTGCAAAGGTGAAAGAAAGCATTAAGTAATCAAAAACAAGGCAGTAATCGTTACTCGCGGGGAAAAAGAAGTGATAAAACACTCGTACCAGAGCTCAGAATTATTCCTTAGATCCCCCTATACCGGAAAGAAAAAATAGATTTTTGAAAGAAAAGTATCTGTGCGCCAAGAAAAAAGGAGTTAAAAGAAAGAAAGCAGAAAGGGAAAAAAGTAGAAGACAAACCAAAAAAATCCTTCTATCTGAAGTTTATGAATCAATACTTTGTGGAAGAACTTTTTAAAGCCAAAATGGGAAAGAATACCTCGAGTTCTTTGAAAGTTAACGAATCTGACGAAAAATAAGTTCCTTTTTGTATTCGGATTGAGTTCCTCCGGGTCATTTTTGCCTTTTTATGTGGACGTAATTTTTGAGGAACATAATGCTGACATTTGATAAAGAATTAAGCGTAAATAAATATTGCGAATAGAAGGGATAGTCCCCGTTCTCATTTGCCTTAAGCTGTTGATTCCAAAAATTCTTTTCAAAAATATCTCTTCATTCTTTTGTGAAAGAAAAAAGCTATTAGTATTAAATAAAAAACAATATTGCTTTCGATGAATTTATTAGTTACACAAAATTTTTTGCTACCGGAACCAACATATGATTCCTGATGGCCGAGTGACTAGCGTTCTGGCGTTCGGTGCCATAGGGTTCGAATCCCGGCGGGGCCGTTGGTGTTTGTAATGGTTCAGAATATACATCATAGAAACCATAGATCCCGGTCTAATATGATTGTAGAGAGTTGGGCGTAAGGCTGCAACCCTACCCAGTAAAAAAAGAAAACATTTTACGTTTCGAAATCTGCCAGTAGGCAGATGGCCTTGCCCGCCATGGGGCTGTTGCGCCATTGAAGAAGAAGAAGGAACGAGTATATGGTAATCGAAAAGCTACGTTGATGTTTAAACATTAAACATCAAAGATATTTAACATCGCTTGATGAACTGAGTATGATGCAGCACACATATTGATGTTACAAACGTCACATGATTCAATTATACATTACAAATGTATTGCTTCATTACGTGAGTTAACGTTTTCAGTTATCTTATTATCTCTATTTAGCAAAAATTTCTCTGTGTAAATAAGAGGGAGATAAGAGCATAAATGTGTAATAAATCTGTCAAGCAAGCATGGATATAGTAAATAGGATACTACAACGGATTATTCAAACCTCTGTGATAGAAAATAAGGAAAAATCCGGATAAGAATATTTTTTTAAATTAAAACTAACACCTTAATGCATGTCTACAATTTATTTAACCAATGTTTATTTTTGATAGTAATTAATTTTGAAATTTTTTTTTTTTTGAGTTAGATATGCTTCTTTTCTGTTCTGCTTATAGGGTATGAAGAAGGTATGAAATAAAGATAGTTTCAGAAGCAATTAATTCAAAATAATAATCAATCATTATAATTTCAATTCCACAAAAAGGCAAATGATTTTCACAAAAACGCAAATGATTCGTTTTTCCGTTTATTTTCTGTACCTTACATGCAGAAGGTTGAGAAGGACTCATTGGTTCCAATTTGAAATGTTAAGATGGATCCTCCGAATCCTCAAATTTATGTATCTAATAAGATAATAAGTAAAGATTCGAAACCTCCTGCTCAACATCATCTAAAGGTAAACATTCATCTTCTACTGACCACCACATAAATGAAAATGCGCAGATCTAATAGCATTAACGTATTATCTAATCCATTGATCAGAACAAAAGGCAAATGATTTCCACAAAAGGCAAAGGATTCGTTTTTCCGTTTATTTTCTGTACCTTACATGCAGAGGGTTGAGAAGGGGTCCAATTTGAAATGTTAGGATGGATCCTTCGAATCCTCAAATTTATGTATCTAATAAGATAATAAGTAAAGATAAGAAAATAAGTAAAGATAATAATTTGTGAAAATTTTTCCAAATAAGGAAGATTGTGCAATGGATGTAAAGTATTATAATAAACAGTTGTTTGAGCAGCAATACAAACAATCGATCCTAAAAAAACTTCGAATAAATACATCTGAATGTGCATTTATTTAATAATTTCAAATACATTAAAAATTTGTATCATAATCACGTATCGACTTGAGAAATATAACATTTTTGCTTGAATATGAATATTTAGTATTTGAGCCCTTTTAAGTTTATAGAGTTAGTGATTGCTACACAACAGATTGTTGTATACAATGGAAACAAATAATCAACATAGCGTTGTTCTTACAAATTAAAATACTTTATATTTTTAAGAAACCCTTTTGAAATAATTTTTTTCGAATAACTATTATAAAATAACAATTTGTTAAATTAAATACAAGATAAAATATAAACATTTATAATATAATAATTGCAATTGAGGATTAGAGTAAAGAAATGAAAGCAATTTAATAAATGCTTTTCAAAAGTCATTAAAATACCATTGTTTATATTTGAAGTTTCGTATTCATTTAACCTTTGAAAATGTTCATTACTGAGAGAAGGAGAAATTTAAAATTAGTCTAAGGATATTTATTTGAATCTTTGAGATCTCACCATTTGATACTTTTTATTATTATTTTTGGTAAATTTTTATATTTAACGTTAAAAGAGTGCTAATGTATACATATTCAGTTATATTAAGTTAAAGTATTGGTTTAAGATGTTCTTCTCATTTGAATGCCAAATTGTAATATCATACATAATAAAATAATTTATAGAGAACTATAGTATTATTTCCTTATCGCAGTAAAAAAAATATGAAAACAGTTCCAAAACTTAATACTGACATAAACTTTATCACATTCAGTTTATATATTTAAATTGTTTTAAATTTTGAAAATACAGAGTTTATTTTTTAGACAATGTCGTATTTTATAATAAAATTGTCATGGAAATAAAATAGAAGAAGAATTCATCACGATAACAAGATACTAATGAGCCATTGAGCCAAGTAATCCGCGAACCGAGGAAATGGTAAATGAAAAATTTTAATGAAAATAGCAATAACTTACCTTTAAAATAACTACAAACATAATAGTTAAAGGTAAGATTTAAATTCAAATAAAATATTTTTTGGTACATACACTATGTACATGTTTATTAACTATTAATTGCTGCATCTTACATTAAGTCATTAGCTTCTTATAAACTGGGTCTTAATATTATGATGCAGGGTTATCTTTAATTATGAAGTTTTAATAACTAATTAAGTAATGCATTGGTTTTTGCATGTTTAAAATGTTCTTTTAAAAAAATTCTAAACTGCCATATTTTACCTATTGTCTCACATTCATCAGCTTGATCCACACTTCAAATTTTATATAAAAAATAAAAGACTATTTTAAATGTTTAAATAAAAAAAATTCTAAACTACTATTAATAAATTAGGAAAATAATGTTCTGCAAAAAAATCTTTAACATTTTCAAAAGAATAGCCTGAAAAGAGATATAATTAACAATTTTCAAAAAAAATAAATAAAGAAAAACAGGTTTAAAAAGACAATTTTTGTAGAAAATTCATAATTGTTGCATCTTACATTAAGTCATTAGCTTCTTATAAACTGGTAATAATAAAGTATTTAATTATATAAATTTAATAGCTAATATAATTAAATTTATAAATTTTTTTATAAATTTATTAAATAATATATTAGTAGTACAATATCTAAATATTCCTCATAATCTTTTTATTAAATAATTTGAAGCATTTAAATTTCTGCAAGAGTTGTTTTCTTGTCATTGGCAGTTTTCCTATTATTCTTTTTGTTGGAAATTTTTAGCATTTTAGGAACATCATGCACAAGTATTTAAGCAATACAAGAGTTAAATATTTTTTTTTCTCGGTTATTTATGAAATAAATGCAAATAATATTTTATGGAACAACTATTACCCTAAACATAAAAGATCTTATCGATACAGACATAGGCCAAAATTTTGTGGAAATAATTGAATTGAGTTGTGTTCAGTTGATAGCAACTTAATTGAGAAAAAGACTAACTTGATGGATGGGCTTCTGGGCTTTCCTTTTCCATCATTCAGAACAAGAAAACAGCTTAAGAAAGCCTCAGGAAAAGATTTTTTGGGAAACTGTCATGCTTTCTTTGAGATTTTAACAATTGCCTGAAAACTTGTCAGGTGCACAAAGAACTTTTATTATGACTTTTGGAAAGGAAGAGGAAGACGTTTTAATTAAATTGAACATTTATTTAGTTCCCAAAGTGTTCTTTCATATTTTATATGATTTAAAATCAGTTGGTCTTCATATGTACTTACCATTAGATAGCGTTTCCCACATCTTAATTAATGGAATTTTTAAAAAATTAGAATGAAATTTTTTTATTAGAGATGGTTGGTTGTCAATTTATTGCTCTTGAAAAAGACAACTCAAATTTAAGAGAAGTTAGTCAATTAATTTTTCGTTTTACATTTACGACGCCTTCCTAATACAGCCATTCATTCATTTATTATATTTTTGTGTTATTCTGTTTTGAATCTAGTATCATAATCCAATCAGTCTACCAATAGTTTGCAAAGAAAAGACAGATCTCATTTGAGGAAGAAAAATATAAAATTTAAAAGGCAAAGATGTAAACAGACAACTTCTGCGTGAGAAACTTGTAATAATAAAGTAAGAATTTTTGTCTTTAATAATAAACGCGAAATATATTTTTCAAATTTCTTGTACATTTGAACTAAAAAGTAATATTGAAAGTTATGAACGGAACGAAATTCTATAATGAGTACTTTGAATTTCTAACATGCTTATACATCAAACTTCTTTGTCTCCTTTTTCAAGTACCATATCATTCAATAGTTGAATCACTTATTAAAATTCTCCCCCTTTTGAAATTTTCTATAAAACCTTCTTGATTCTTCAATGCCTTCTATTTTCAAGAACTATTATTACGCTTTAAGAACTTCTAATTAGCACAATCGCATAATTAACTCTACAGCCCTGAAGTATAGTTCAGCAGCAAAATACACTTTTGAATTTATTTTTCCTTTTATTATTAATTATGTTCCTCCAAGACACTTAAAATCAAACTACTTCTTGAACAATTTCTTTGATTTCTTTTTCAATGAACGATTTTTATACTTTTAAATATTCATAAGATTAAGATCAAAACAAATTTGAGAACTCTTCATTTATAAAAGAAATTTTCCCAGTTTTCAAAGAAGAATGAGTATTTTTTTTCTAATTATTCTAATTACCTTCTTTATCTATTTGGATTTTTCATTCAATAGATCCTTGGATTTTTTCGTTTTAGATAGTGCTTGAAATTTTAATATTGACCAGAGTAGTTTTTCACTGAATGTATAAGTGTTCTTAAAAGTTTTCTGAGTAAATTTTTATTTTTTAGACAAAAAGAATGTCATACTTAATGATGCAATTAATTTTAAAAGATACTCGAAGTAAACATATTTCTTAACATTTCACTCCTAATTTAAAATATTTGATACTTAATCAAATTAGATATTATTTTTTTTTTCCGAAAAGAATGAAACTTATTGAAGATTATTTAAATGGGATGGTTTCCAAGAATTAATTTTTTAAAGATATAATATGCATATAAGCTGCATGTAATACTTTACACAAGCTGCATATAATATAATATAATATATATATATATATAAGTAGTGTTATATGGGCTCTTTGATGTTTTTTTTGCATGATCAAAGGTGAAAATTTCTCATCACTTTACACTCCATTTATCAGATCTATTCAACAAACTAGACCTTATTTTTTCTATAAATTATTATCATGTGCATTTCTGATGGAGTTCTGTTTTTTTATATGGAATTCAAACGTATTTTAGCAAGTGATGAATTTTGTATACCACCATGTTCATCATTACATGTTTTGAACAATAATTAACATAACTTTTGTCGATTTATAAAGTTTTTTTCATGCCCCCTATATATCCGTTGACTTCAAAAAACCCTCAAAAAATGATAAATTGTGTTTACATGTGATACAAAACTACATTTTAAATACCCAAACATTTCTCGATGCAATGGAATGCATATTTTCTCCATGAACCCTTAGTTGGTTTATAATACGAATTGTGCTTCTGTGTTACTGTAATTTGAATGATTACTAACAAGGGAGAACTGAGGAGTTCGCCCAATCCATTATTTCAATTCTTACCTAGGGGCCTTTCGACCAATAGATTTTAGATTGCTCATATCCGAATTAGACGCATGAGCGTTTGGTGTCATTTGTTGGTGTTCCTACCTAACCATTAATTCTTTTAGTTTAAATGCCTCATGTACTGACCATCAGGCCGTTCTAGACCAGGGGTCTCCAAACTACGGCCCGCGGGCCAAATCCGGCCCACCAGTGTCATCAATCCGGTCCACGACAGCGAATAACTTATTGTTGTTGTAATAAGTTGGATAAAAAACACAGAATGATAATAATAACTCGGTTTTATTTACTTTTCTAAGTAAAGCTTAATGACAAGCATAATACGCAAAACATTTAACTTAAGCACATCTTTTAACAAATAATTGAAATGAATCCCACTAACATTTATTTACTTTCTAAGTAAAGCTTAATGGCAAGCATAATACGCAGAACATTTAACTTAAGCACATCTTTTTAACAAATAATTGAAATGAATCCCACTAACATTATAAACTAGTAAACATACCGCGATTACCCTCGGTAGTTATGTTGGGATAAAGAATATTGCATATGTATGTATATCGATGTTTGGAATGTATATATCCTTAATCAAACATATGATTTTTATCCTGATAATTCCTCAGGAACGGAAAAGCTAAATTAACGTGAATGAAACCGTGGGGTATCCCCTTGTAAAAATAATGAGATTGTAATTGTTATTTTTTCACTGACAATAGTTTGTAGTTGTGGATCAACTTTACTTGTACCAATTATTAAAAGATATTTAAGATGCTCATCGGTTAACTTAAATTTGTAAACCTTCTTTGTGTACTTCATTTGGAGAATGTTTTTCTCACACAAGTAAGTAATACCAAAAACAGTAAACAGCCCACGAGCAAATTTATGTAAATTATCAAATTGTATCAGTGGAAGACTCTTATAAAACTCCAGTAGTACACAATAGTACACACAATATTAATTGTAGTAATTGAACCAGCGAATTTAGCAAAGCGTATGCTCGCTCAGAGCGCGTACTCGGTGACTAGTCTAGAAATTATAGATAATGGCAAAAAAATTAAAAACGGTTTGGCCCTTTGTACTTACTGGAGTAAACAGTATGGCCCTAAGGCTGGAAAGTGGAGACCCCTGTTGTAGACCAAAAAATATTCAAAAAATCATTTTATGAAATCTGTATTTTATTAAAAAAATGAAAAACCGTCTTTTTGAAAAATATATTTAAATAATCACAAGAATTAAAAATTGAATAAAAGTGACTGTAACATTGTAAAAAAGAGAAAAGAAAACGAACATTACTAATAACAAAGAGTTAAAAAGGTTAACTTCAAATTCGAAAAAAAAAAAAAAAAAAAAAAAAAGCAAATAATTAAATAAATAAAAATTTTCGAAATTTTTCGCGACTTTGTAGGTTGAGTCTTCAACTCCACTTTAGAGTATCTTCTCCAAGAGACTATTAAAAGAAATGATTACATAGTTTAAATTTTGAGCTGTTTGGGAATGTTGGCAGGTCCCCCTTTTTTTGTTAAAAATTTGTCTTTATCTAAATGATGCAGGTTATGTTCTATTATCGCAATTAACATGCATTTTAATTGCGTTTAATTGTTAAACTGGTAATATTGTAGAAATTGATTTAATTTCGGTAATATTGGCTAACAGTTAAACATATATTAAAACGGTAATTTACCATTCAAAAATTTCTTTTTCATTTTGTTTTTTACCTTAAATTTTATTATAGTTTTTATATAAAAAAAAATGCAATTTTTATATATTTTATCATAAAATCAATTATTTAACAGTACCCTATAAGTTAATTGTAGTTAATTTAAATTTCAAACAAACCCCTGAGGCATCAATATTTTTTAATGAGGTTGCAATTCTTGAAATCTTAAAAACTTCAGAACCCATTGTTCTAGACCATAAGCCAAAGAATAGGTGTTGCCAAACACAAGTTTAAAATACTTATTTTCCCATTTTTGTAACTCATAAATAAAGATTTTCTGAATTCTGATTTAATTTTTAATAGGGGGATCAAAAGAAAAAAATTCAATTATACATTAAACAAACAGAAAAAAAAAGGAGAAGAATTTGTAATAATGTAAAATTTAAAGCACTAAATAAGATTTAGTAAATAAAAATCGTATTTTTTCTTATGTCTTCTAATTCATCGTTTTTTTTATTTTTTTTAAAAAACAAATTTTTTTTTTCTGATTCTAACTTAATCACTCCTTTTTATCCGTAAAAAAGAAAAAGCGATATATTGTATTATTTATAATAAAAACAATTTAGAGACATTGCCATTATTTCCGATAAAACATATTGTTACATATCTTTTACAATAAGATTAATCTCTAGAAAAACAATCTGATTAACGCACAGTAAGTAGATACTAAAAAGGAAATTCCACGGGGACCTTAACTGAAAAATTTTTCTTCGAATTCTTTCATATTTTTAAAATATGAACAAATTTTAGAAAATATTTATTTTATATTTAAGGATTGTAAGATGATAATTTGTTTATAAAAGTATTCATGTCTCGTAAATTTCAATGCTCAATGTTAAATAAAATCACGAAAAGAAAAATAATAAACAGTTACTGTTAATTTTTAACTTAATTTTATCACAATTAGCCCTTCAGAGGAAAGACAGAATTTAGCAAAATATCTTATTTTTTCAAATAACCCTATATTTTGAACATTTAAAAAATAATAAAATTAAACCAAAACAATGGAATTTGTTGCACTGGAAAATATATTCTTATAATTTGTATTCAAATTTTATCTTTTTATAAAATAATATATAATTTATTTATTTATGAGTTTCTGTGAATAATTTTACGCTCTTACATACCATTTAACAATTAGAAGGCAATTTAGAAGGCAGTTAAAACCTCAATAAAAGGTAGGTATGAAATTGTTTTCTATGAAAATTAAGGTATAATAAAAGTGATGAAATACGAATGCCACAAATACGAATGAGATGAGAACTTTATGAAAAACTTCTTAATTCTTTTTATTATTTTACTATCGATGAACCCCAAATATCTGAACAGAGGATATTGTTTTAAAAGAGGTTTTGTTCTCTTAAAAATATTAATGTTTATTTTTTTATTCCAACCCATTAAGTTTTTTCATTAAAGTTTGACATTATCTTGTTTTCCATAATTTCTTCTGCCATTTTTATCAAAGAAATTCATAATTTTAGTTTTTAAAGGAAATTTTTCCGCCTATCCAACGCTGGAAAGCTGTTTTAGATGATACAAAACGAGGATATGTTGAAAGCTATTAAGAAGCGCATGATGGCCCATCCGTCAGGTTAATTACATGAGAAAATCACTGTTTTCCCCTCAGACTATTTTATAACTTTCCGTTTGCCGCTTAGAGATGACTACTTTTTCGAATTTTTTTTCAAAAGAAAATTGCTCAATTAATCTATCGCTTACATTTAAAAACGGCTATTTCGTTTAAAGGAAAAAAGGATTTTTTTTAACAAAAAGTAAATCAAAACATGCAATTAAAATTAAATGAACGAAAAACCAATCACATTGCAACAAATTAATTTATAAAATAATCGCACAAGTTTAGTTAAGATAAAGTTTTTCCAATGAGTTAGTTAAAAAAATTAAAATAAAAAGCTATTTAAACCGTAAATCTAATAAATTATTTTTCAATTTGTTTTCATATAAAAATACAAGACTCTTGAAGTGTATCCCACCTTGTTAAGTTGCTCTTCAGATATTTAAAATAAGTTTTTTAGGATGAACAGTCACATAATCTATTGAAAGTCCCCCTTTATATCATGCTTTTTCTTTGCCTCACAGCATGCACTATACAAAGGGGAACTACTGTACACACACAAAGAAAAACTTTAAAAAAGACCAGATTACGTACATAATAGAAATAAATAATATGAAAATTCGAAATGAGTTCAAATATTATTCAGCTTTCTATACTTTTTTTTTCGCTTTTATTGAAATTCAGAATTTTAGATGGTTCAATGATTAATTTAAAGCTTCTTAAATCTTACAATTATTGAATTTTTAAACCCTAAAAATTCTTTTACCATTTATCCTTTATAATTTTTAAATCTAGCCTATCTGACAACAGCAATCGATTTTCTGAAATTTCCAATAGCGAAATAGCGATAGGAATATTTATTCCCATTCTGTCAAAACGAAATTAAAATTTAGGAATTTCGAGATCCACTTATCCAGTTTTTGCCCACAATTCTCTGATTTCCGCACATTCTAAGTAAAATGATTTATCTGAATAAGCTGTTTTATAAAACAGCAACTGAAGGCAAAGAAAAACAGTACTGCTATAATAAACTAGTAAAAAAAAAATCGATCCTCATGTAAAGAGCCATTTCAAGCCGTCCATGAAAGAGAATCTCCAGGCTCTTTCCTGAATCCCTCCTTTCCTGAATTCCCTCTTTTCCTGAATTCCTTCATCTATGGAAAAGTGAATGAAAAGAGCAATTCTTTTCTCATTCAAGCTTAGTTATAGAATTTAGATTATTTTTAGCGGCAGGAAAGAACATGTTAGATCAATACAGTAGGAGAGATTGTTAAAGAATAGGAGTATTATGAACACTGCTTTGATGGAATATGAAATTAAAGGAGCATTTTTTTATAGGAGTCACCTCTTTAGTCAATAGGAAAAAGTATTGAACGATGAGATACTTTCCAACTGTTTTAGACGATGTTTTATTTGTCTTTTTACATTAATCTTCTCCAAAATTACGTAATAGCGTGTTGTGAATGACCTCTGCTGATTATTTAGTATGAAAAGAAAATAATTTCCCGCTTAATCGTGACTTTTAAAATGTTAAATGCCACTGTTTCTAAAGCACAAATTGATGTTTAGTTTTAGTAAATTTAGAAAGAAGAACTCATAATAAAATAAAATAAATTAGAATTATAGGATTAAAACAAATACTAATGTTAAAGATTTTGAAGATAATGCAAACCATGTGTAAATTGATTAACTTGCACAATAAATGTAATTTTTAAACTGTTTTTTTGATAGGCTTTTTTGATAGGTTTTTTTTTTGATAGTACTTTAGTTTACCTAATTGATCTGCAATTGCAAACTGTGGCATATAATTCTATGCAAAGCATACCATGAGAAGACTGTCAAAGTATATTCATAAGAAAAAACCCCATTTAAACGTTCTTATTGCAGTATTTTAAAATCGGGTGGTTTTACATTTGAATAGCAAATGGGAAAAGTCATTCTTGCAGTTCTCTTACTCATCGTGTATAGAAAGCAGCAATACCTTCATTTTCGACATCGAGAAAAGGCATCCAAAAAAAACCTCAGTTGTCGATGGTAAGAAAAGGATTGTATAATATCAAGTATTTTCTTTTTTTCCTTATATCATCTAATAATTCCAGGAACTCCATCTGTACTAGAAAAAAACAAAGGTCACCCCCACTGCTTCGCTTCAAAGAAATGACAATGCATATGCTCCATTGAATAAATATAATCTTAATATAACCAGAGATACTGAGACAGTAGTTATTCTTAAAAAACATTCTTAAAATGTCAGTTACAACTTTCAACTGAAATTACTTTAAGACTTGCCAACAGAATATTATTTCTTTAAAAGTATATTATATTTGATGTCAAAATGTTTTCTGTACATCATGTCCAATTGGCTAAAATTATTGGTAGTAACTTCGAAAGACCAGGTTATACGTTAGAACCAGGTCTTCTGTAGTATATATCTTCCAGACAATAAATTTACTATCTTCTGTGAATTATAATCTTTATAAGTAATATAATCTTTAAAGTAAATTATATTTAAATTCTAATATTTTCATGTACAATCATACCATTATATATTTATTATCATAATTAAAAATATTTTTTGTAAACTATTGCATTAAATATAATAATCTGAAATGCATTTTAAGGTCATGTTTTGTTATTATTGACTTGACCAAACGGTTGTTGTCTTCATTTTTTTACGTATAAAATAAATGCATAATGTATGAATGAAGACTTGCATGAAAGTATATATCCTTCATAAGGACTATTATTATCATGGAATGTATAGAGATATTTTCTCAAAAATATGCTACCTTTGTTTTTTCATATTATATCGAAACTTTGAAACAGAAAAATTAGAAATAGTGCTCATACACAAGCATACATAAATGCAAATAAATGATAAATTATTTTCGTAAATGAGAAATCTATGTAATTTTTAATGAATTCAATTAAGAAAAAGAAAAAATTTAAATATATTTATTGATACTTTAATACTGCAACTCATTATGGACAAAACACAACTACTAAAAAGTCTAGAAAGTTTTATATTACGTCGTAATACACGTTAGTTAGTAACTGCTCTTAGTTTCTCATTTTCTAATACTAGATTTTCTAACTCTTTTAATTCATTGTAACATGTTTTAACATGTCGACAGCATGTCGAAATGAAGGAAAAATGTCTGTCTAAAGACAGTTTTTTATTTTTAGGATACGGAGAATATATTTCTTTTAGATATCTAAAGATTTTTTTTTTAAACATTAAGTTTAAGGTTTGGGTTTAATCCTCTTAAAATGTAATATTTCATTATTCCTTCTTAGAAGGAAAAGGTAGAACATTTTAGAAATGTGTATTATATTAGTTAGTCCTTGAGCTATAAACCTTGTAAAAGTGTTGAAAATTTTAGTAGAAAAATATAACTTCAATATGCACCATGAAGAATACCTCACTTACGTTGAAAAGAAAAGATGTAATTAACTGAATAAAAAATATTATACAAAAGTTTCAAAACAAATTACAACAAATTTTTCACAAATTTCAATGATATGATCGTAAACAAACATTTAAGAATTTTAGAGAAAGAACATTTTGTTGATATATTTCATGAGTTGCGAAACCAGTAAAATTATTGTTAAGCTTATAAATAGAATGGTAATTCAATATTCATCACGAGCAGGATAATATTTATAAAAAAAAGAAAGATGATATGATTAGAATGAAAAATCTATTCTTGAATAGATATGATGAGTTAAAGATATATTTCTTTTTTATTCCTTGAAGCAAAGACAGATTTTTTCAATTTCGTTAGAAAAGTGAGATTTTAACATGCCTTATAAAAAGTGATATTTCTGATGAAGAAATATAAAGATGCAGCACTTCGACGTAGTTCAAATTAAAAGTTAAAATAACTATCTATCCACTAATAAGCTAAAGAAAATGTTAAGTTTTTATCTAACAAATACAAAATTGATTTAATCACTATTTCTGAAATAACAGTTTTAGTAAAATTGTATCCCTCTTTTGTTTAGCGATTAGGGGGACATATTCACGTAAAAGTCTCTAAACACTGGCTGTTCCCATTATTTCTTGATTATATCAAATGACTCTAAATTGTAGACTCTCCTAGAGGACAATTCTAAATCCATTGTCCTAAAATGAAAAGCTCTAAACAATTTTTCTTATTCTAATGTTACATTCCTCTATTATTGACCACCTAGGAATGTACATAAAGTAGCATATATATAGTTTTTCAGAATATTCTATAATGTTGAACAAAAAAAGATTGGATAATTTAAAAAATTTCCCTCAATCGTGTTCCTTAGGTTTTAAAAATAATTATGGATCGATTTATACCTGAAATTCATCAGAGAATTCAAATGCAATTGAGTATTTCGGTATGGAATAAAATACGCACATGTCAGCCAACAGAAGAAACAAAAAAATGAAAATATATATAAGCAATAAATAAACAAAATAACATTTGCTATGCATAATATTATAAATGCATCAATCTAACTTGAGTGATAAATATTAATGCTGTTTTAAATGACATCAATCCTAATAGTTACTAATAATAATTTTTGTATTTCTAAAATATAGAAACTATACTTTCAACTCATTTGATTAGAATAAATATAAAAATGAAGACATTATCATTCGATGCAACTAATGAAGTTGCATTTCGTCATTTTAACTAGATGCAACCTATCTTTCAAATAATATTTTCATCAGAAAATACGTACTGTCTATAAATACTGGATGAGCAAGAAAAGCAACGCATTTGAATAAATTCCATCGCCGTAACAATCAAAGTTAGCTTCATTACAAATTTATGATAAATATTAAAGCCGATGCTAGTTAGATTGCTATTTTAGGCTGTTTATGGATTAAAATACGTGCAATCACACAAATTCAATTTTCTTCAGAATATCAATAATATTCATAAAATATTACTCTGGAGCATTACTTAATTAAATAAGCAATGGATTCTAATACTTTGAAAAGAAAAATTAAGTGATAATACAATTTTGTGATAACTTATTTAAAAATTTAATTGAACGTCTTTTAAAAACTTGTAAAAATTTTAAATACTTATTTAACACCTTAGAATTAATACATACACTCTTGTTTAAAAAATACATTAATATAGAATAAATAACAAATAATATAGAACTATGAATGAAAAGCTAATTTACTATGCGCAGCAAAAAAACATTAATTTAAATAAAATATGAATTGTGGCGAATAGCAGTTCCTATAAACTGTCGGATATCTCCCTATCTACAGAAGATAATTTGTTTTTCAAAAACCGGCCATTTGACTTGTTATCATTTACTACTGATAAAATATTTACGCAGATGCCCTGCTACACCATAAAATAAAAAAAACTGGACATTTTGTACTGAAATTTGTTTGACACATCAAGAAAACCGTGAAGCTTGTAGCCAGGGTGCATGTCTCTGTATAATTTGAAACTAAGCTGTTAACAATATTATCCTTCAAAGGTTTCCTCATTGCTCGATCCACGGTACTGTGAGCAGACGGATATGGGTTCGAATCCGCTGTTGACATGCAATGCAATTACTGATTTGAAAAATGAAGAGATGGGATGGTGATAACAACAAAGTATTCAAACGTCTCTCTTCGACAGTTAGGTTTCATAGTTTGTTTTCCCGGTTTTCTTCCATCGCCCAGTCACCCTTAACGACTTTAAGGAAAATATCCTCTTAAAGTCCAGTCCCTTTGTACCGTCGGTGATCGTTTCGTGGCATCCATGAGGGGAACATGAGGAAGATGAGATATAAACCACTAAGTCATATGCAACGTTAATCTGATAACTCTTCTTACTTTCTACTAGAATACTTTTATGGTAAATATCATAAATGCTAAATCTATATGAATAACTTGATGAACCATAATCATCTTTGGCAAGTCTAACAATAACCACGTCTCCCTTCACGGAATAAAAAGGTTTGTTATATAATACCTGACCATTTTTTTCCTTGGATCTGGTTTAATAACACACGTAAATGGAATATTTTATTATGTAATTAAAATAAATATTTTATTTAAAACATCCTCCCTTATTGTAAGACCCACTACCACATTTTAATTTTTCAAGCTGTAACTAAAGTTCAAGTAGATAATTGAACGCTAAGCAGAAGTTTTGAAAAACAACAAAAAAGTCTTTCGAATAAATGAAAAATATTGAACTTCCTGAGTTGAGTAGAAAAATGAATTTAAGAAGGCCTTAAAAAAGATCTGAAAGACCGATGTGATGCTGAGAAAAGGCATTTTTTTAAAGTAGATGATGAAAGGTTAGTAAATTTATTTTGAGTAAAAAATGTTTTTGAACTGTTTTTATTTATAAAAATAAGCGTTTCAAACATTAAATAATGAATAAAAGCTTTACCATTAAAAAAAAAAAAAAAAAAAACGTGCTTTTACTTTTCCAGAAGATTTTTTTCGATTTGTTAAATATAGATGAAAAAAGTAAAAAGAAACTGTAAATATATTATTCTGAAAATTAAAAATGTAAAAGATTTCTTCACTTTTAAAAGTATCTTGATAAATTCAATGTTATCAGTTATTCAAACTTAATATTAAGCGGATACTTTTATGGTAAATATCATAAATGCTGAATCTATATGAATAACTAGATGAACCATAATCATCTTTGGCAAGTCTAACAATAACCCTTCACGGAATAAAAACAGATGATAGATTTTTACGACAGATGCTGAAACAGACGACAACATACATGAACATCTGTTTCACACCATAGGGCTCGGATGATCGGTGCTTCACGCTATCGGTGAATGGAAAAAACTGCAAGCGGAAGCAGACAGTATGCCGACGAGATCTTTCTCTGGTCAATGGGGATATCGTGCGGTTTTTTTGAAACGCATATGGTGATTGTGGTGACCAGGGAAGAAGTCAATCTTTATCTATTTAGAGGTTTAGGAAGGAGGTTAAATGAAGTTTAAAGATTATATGGTAGTTTCTGACATTAGTGCTAAAATATAGGAGTTACTATAATGGTGGAACCGAATCTGCTTCTAATAGACACAAGGACGCCAGGAATTATTATTCCGCAGCATCTCTTGTAAAAAGACTTGCGCTGATCTTAGCGACGAATAGATAGGATATGGGATCTTATCATGCAATCATCCACCAAATCATCTCGCACAGGGATAGAAAATGTTTGCTAGTATGCTCGTAGTCTTATCGAATGAATATTTTGAGCATAATGGTTAATAAACATTCCTTCTCGTGTAAATTTGTTTTGTAAAAAACACGTATTCATAAGAACGTACAACTGAATCAAAAATATCATCTTTATATAACTGAGCAATAACGGTGCCTCTTGGAAGATATACAAGTCAGTGCGACCGTTAAAGGGATAAATACTCTAAACATAAGTTGGATTCACCAAATTTGTATTTTTATCTGTATGACTGGGATAATAGCGGTTTCTCGGTCCCCACGCCAAACAAACTAAATATCTTGAATCACTTTACAGACAAAGCCTGGACTTATTAGTAGGAATACAAACTTTGCAATGACTTGCACTCCTGCTGGCATACGTGTGGGTCAAAAATAAGCTTTTATTTTGGTGGCGTGATGGGAAGAAGGCACACAATGCTGAACTTCTTGCATGCAGCCTTACTTCGTGAAGTCTTTTGCTTCCTGTTGATTACGATATTTGCCTGCCAGTAGCTGCCACAAGAGAAGATCTGAGGTTGATTGATGTAGCAGCTCTGCCTAACACCTCCTAGATAGGTGTTGCTGTGTCCCGCCCTGCAGGTTAGCTGCTAATAGTGGTTATCATAGCATATGTAACTCTAGATCTTCTTCTTCTGTACCATTTAAATCTGATTCCAATTTTAGAAATTCACTTGACAATCTATGAATTACAGAAGGGGCTTCCCTATTTAGCTATCTTGCTGCATAGAATCGGCATTCTCAGGCTTTTTTATTAGGCCAATGGATCGTCATTGTAATTCTTCAGATAAAGGATGTCAAGAGCAGAAAAATTTTAAATATGGCTATCTTGAAATTTAAATGCGTTTTTCTCTTGCAGAAAGTTCATATTTGTTTAAAGGCTGTTTATAGCAGAGTCTAATGCAGTTAAACAATAGCATTTCCACTAATTTGCTATATTTTTACCATATTTTGATATAACATAACTTTTTACATGTATTGCATAATGCTTATGAAAATGCACTTATTTTTGGCTGTCTAGGGCAATAATTTATAGCTTATATAATAATTATAGTTTCGTAAATGCTGTTGATTATTTTTATAGAATTAATATTTATTATAGAATAACTGTATTCTAAAACTATGTTCAAATTAAAGACATAGAACTGAAATGAATTTAAAAGAATTTTTATAACAGCTTCTCAGATTCCTACCCCATTTAGAAAGCAGATTAGTAAAAGTGCTAACCCAACTAAGGTAAGTGGAAGACCAAGAATTTTCTTCTTACCAAGAAGAAGTATAAGCACTGTGTATTTCCTGCATTAGAAAAGTATCAAATACTTTTTACGACTGGTCGACAATTTTTGCTCTAAACATGTATAAAAAGTAAGAAAAATTGTTTCTCTATTTTTCAGTAGAGTAATGTAAAATGATGTTTTGTCATAGCTCAGCAACTAATGTGAATATATTCCTAACAAAAAACTATTTTGTATTTTTCAGCAAACTTATTCAAAATTCCATAAATATTTTTATGAAAAAAATCCTTTTCCGATTTTGCATCTCCTTTTCATGCCTACATTTATCATGTAGTCTGAAACATTTCCATAAGCATCGCCATATAAGCATGTTTTCAGTTTCTTATACCAATACTCTACTTCATGCATAAATCAAAGCCTAGAGGGAGATATGAAGTATGGAATAACACATCTCAAACATCCCTATAAAATTGCATTTTATTATGATGTAGTGGTATTTCAAAATTGAAGAAATTTAGATAAAATTGATAAAGTTAAAGTTCTATTTGTATTCCGTCGAAAGAGAAATGTATGGTTATCCACTTTGAAATATATTTTTTATAATAGTTTGCTTTCATATTAAAATCACATTAAAGTAATTTACTTTCATCAATCTTTAAAAAAATTATAATTTTTATATTTACTGGAACTTTTTTATTTACAAAATAAAAGCTCACAACTTTCAATTTCAGTAAGCAAATCGTTAAAAATTTAATTTTATTTTATTATGTAGAAATGTTTAACTTATTACACTAGTAGTAAATGTAAACATTAGTAATGTTTGAAAAAAAAAAGTAATGATTATTACAAGTAAATTGTGCTTAAAACTTAGTATACTCATCTGAGTAATGAACTTATTACGATATATAGCAAAATTTGTTTCAACAACAATTTGTTACAACCATCCTTGCATCAATAAATAATTATTTTCAGTTGTTGTTGCCTTCATATGCCGGGAACTTGATGTAAGACCTATTTAAACACATTTTTTTCTCATAATTCACCACTAAATCGACAAATCAGGAGCAGATTAACACCAAAGGGTGTCGCCTCCCTGGGTCCAAAGGGAAAACTTTGCTGACCTACGGATTTACTGCATCCATTCGTGGGAGACGCTTCAGGATGAACTCAGGATTGTCTAGGTCGGAAATCCAATGTGCTTCCCTTCCACTTCAAAACACATGCCTAGTTACTAAATAGTGAAGCAGTCAGTTTTTGGATGCATTTAAGTTTAATTTGCAACAAAAAAATCAAAACAAGTAGTCACTTTACAAAGAGTTCATTAGTCTGTATTTTGCCATCTCCCATTAAAAGTGCATTTTATCTTGCATTCTCATCTCTTAATCTGGTTCACTGAAATAAACAGTGATTTGTAAACAAAACAATATCATTCCTAAATAATTTATTGAAGCCAAGCAAATGTTGTTTATTGTTTTTAAAAACAGAATGAACTAGAAAATTAATTCCTACTGTATTCTGTGTGCCTGTTTTTCCCAAATGTTTTTAAAAGCCATTGTTTTTAAACCATTTTCTAGGTTTTTTTTTTTTTTTTCAGTAAACGACTAAAAATGTCACAAATGAAATATTTTAGCAATAGAGTCACGCAGTTTTTTTTTTTTTTTATTCTTTTATGTCTTTAAAAAAAAAAACCAAAACCAGAAAATTGCAACAGTTTCCTTTTAAATAATATACAAATCGCTCCTTTTTCAACCCAATGGACGGATTGAAGAATGTTCAGTCTGAAGTAAAAGAGCGCTGAATAAATTCGAGGACATTTTTAAGCTGAAGTACGCAATAAAATCCTTTTTACGGGAGAATTGGATTTAGAACTCTTTAAGAACGTTCGTAAAACTTGAACTAGTATTCAACTGAAACCTTTTAAAGGCGTACTGTCTGGTAAATGTATGTTTCCATAGGGGTACATTGAGAATATTGTATTAGGGATTTGCATACTGTTTAAATCAGTTGATAAATGTATTGAATGTTTAGTTA
Source organism: Caerostris extrusa (assembly GCA_021605095.1). Classification (NCBI taxonomy): domain Eukaryota; kingdom Metazoa; phylum Arthropoda; class Arachnida; order Araneae; family Araneidae; genus Caerostris; species Caerostris extrusa. The sequence continues at coordinate 40,036 of BPLR01009866.1, read as the reverse complement.
AACATTCAATACATTTATCAAACTGATATACAATACATACGTGAATTTAAATGCCTTGTAATAAATGATAATGATATTGATCTACCTAAATATAGTAACAAAACATACTGAGTGACAAATACTTAGAAACAAATTAAAAGTATTACTACCTAAAATTATATTAAATATTAATTTCATTTTACACTTAAGAAATTGTATCCTCAGATGTTAGTATAATCAGACATTTATATTATCATTAAACTATAGATAACGGTATAGATTGAACTTAAAATACCTTCTATAATTCACTTTTTGGTTTTATTTTTTTTGGTTGACCAATGAATAATGGAACTATCCAGATTGTTTAATAGAATAAAAATCAGTAATGTAAACATTTGATTATTTGAATTCTTTATTAAACTATAAAATTATTTATCATTTTTCTGTCGGAATTTACATACACTATTTCATCTTCATAAGTATTTAAAAGGTAGTAGTAAGTTAGTTAAGTGTAAGTAGGTATTTAAGTTTTAAAAAAAGTTTTAATAAGTATTCAAAAGTTTTAATCAGTCTCATTGTAGAAACATTGTAAATTACATACATGTATATCGCATATACTATAACCCTTTCTCCAGTGTAATCGTAGGAACGAGTCCCATACAAATAAATGGGGAGAAGGACACAGTGGGTTGCTGAACAGTCCTGTCATCAGGTGATATACATGTTGATTCAAATTGGCAGCTCTTATGTAAGCTCGATTTTATTATTACTCTATAGTATAGATTTCATCTGTAAAAGTCACTTTCTGTTCAGATGGTATTTCAACACAAAAAAATATTTTTAATTAAAAGACAAATACCGTATATTTTCGTGTATAAGTCGAGAATTTTTAGAAATTTTTAAGTTAAAGTGCAAGGATTGGCTTACATACGCATCGACTGATCTTGAGGAGAAGGAAAAACTATAGGTACTCTTCCGTTAGATGGGCGCAAGAGATAAAAATCGCCATATATTGCTAAATAAAGCCCTTTTTTATTTATTTATTATTTTTTTTTGTTTATATTTCTTAAGTTTAAGAAGAAAAAAAAATGAGATGAGTTATTTGTTTTATTTTCGAAATTAGCTAATGATGCCAGCTTATTACACCGTCGCCAAAACGAAAAATCTGGTATTGGCGAAGTTTGCACCCTATGAACAAAAAGTACTAAAACGTATACCATAAATAATAATAGAATACCGTAAATAATTAATGTTACAGGAAATTTTTCATTTCTGTTTATATACGTGTTTTAAATTTTGGTAAATGTTTTGAAGGAAATACTTACTCTCCGCTTATACAAGGATAGGCTTATAATCTGAAATATAAGGTATTTATAAATATTTTACTAAACTTTCTAAATACTGTTCAATGTATCTTAATAAGAATAAAATTCAAGTAGAATGGTGTGGTTTCTTTTTGAATAAATGGAATTTTGAAAGCTGATTCATAAATATTATTATGAATTTCCTAGAATTTTTTCTGCAAAAAGAAGGTCCCCAAAAATGTAGCTTTCGTCTTGAATCATTTCATGTTACGTTTCTTTATAGGCTGGATTTAACGAATCCTGCTTATAGTTATGAGTGTAGAGCTAAAATACAAAGTATATTTTTATATTTAAAAAAGCTCTTTTAAGGAAAGGAACTTCTGAAACCCAGAAGATCTAATTGTACCAATTTTAAGGATAAACTTCATGGAAAAAAGAAAAACTGCTCCAGTTTTGCTATTCAGAAAGTCGTAGAAGCAAAAATATTCCTTTCTACTTCAATCTAAATACTTACAAAACTGAGTGGGTGATTTTTAGGATCCATTGAAAATGCGAACTCATCTTAGAATTCAGATCCGAAAAGAAGTCTCTGTAAGCTGAATGAGGACAGGGTAATTTGGGATAGTTCAAGAGAAAAAAAAAGATCTTAAATGATGTCTTTTTCTTAATTTCATCTCTCTAGATGCTTTTGAAAGACTGCCGTCTGAATTCTTTAACTTTTTCATCTATCAAAAGTATGCAAAAATTAAATTGAAAGAAAAATGTTCAACGCAACAAGCTGCACGAAAGTTAAAGAATGTTTTAAGTTATGTAGGATGAATACTTGAAAAAACTGTAATATTTTGCTGCAAAGCATTTATACAAGATATGAATACGGAAAGATGTCCATTGAAAATATTATGATTTTTATTTTTTTTTTTTTTGTCAGTCGAGAATATCGTTATAGAGACCAGAATATATTTGATTCTAATAAATCTTTTTAAAAATTTATTCGGAGAAAATTTTTTTTGAAAAACTGCAATAATACTTTTAAAATGTTTAAATGTAAATCCATGCAAAAATAAATCATAAAAACAACATGATATTTTAATCTTTTTAACAAAAATTTTCAGATTTGAATGAACAGCTGAGGATAACTGATTCTATTGAAATAGAAAATTCTTAAATTTATGCATGTTACCCTCAACATATGATACTCAATTATGGTAAAGAATGAATAGTACAGTTTAAATGCTGCAATATGAGCAATTCAACATGCATATGTATGAAGTATTGTCATATATATATATAGCAAATCAATGTAATATAAATAAATCTAAAAGCCATTTAATATTACGTATATATAAAAAACGTAATAAAGAAAAAAAAATTGCTATCGGTTCTGATATTTAATGAGTTGCTAATTTCATTTTTGTGGAATTTTGCGATAAATATTTCTACAATTAATATAGATGCTTTTTAAAAATATTTTTGCTAATTTAATTAAAAATACTGAAACACTGAATACTTTTAATACAAAAAAAAAAAAAAAAAAAAAAAAAAAGGATTTACTCCATTTGGATTCTCAACATAACCTTACAGCTGGGCGTGTCGATGATTTTCTACGCCTTCATATATTGTCCTTCTTTTTACGGCACTTAGATCCTACATTCGAACAGAACATCGCAAACGCCAACCGTCTCTACTAAATTTTCTTGTCCTTCCTTTTACCGCACTTTGTGTATACATTCGAACAGGATAATGCAAATGGCAAACATTTCTACTGAATATTTTTGTTCTCGTCAAAAACTTTTTCAGGCCTGTTAAATCGCCCGATCTATAGAGTGTGTGTAGGATCTGATGGATGGGCCCCATAGATTGTTCTAGTTAACTTTTATAGAGTTAAATTGAGTAATTTGGAGCGAATAGGAGTAGTTTTAATGGAGTGAGTTTGGCAAGAAACCCACAGAAGGGCATCTACAAACTCTAGGAATTAATGACAAGTTTTAAGAGCTACACTTGGGTCAACACTTAATTGACGTTCACTATATGTAGATGTATTTTAAATAAAACATTAAATTCCTATAGATTTTTAATTGTTTCTTTTTCCTCCCCACATACATCACATATGCCGATATTCTTTCTATTCAGACTATTCAATTTTTTTTTGGTGGAGTATATTTTATATTTTGTTGATAAGGCTTTTGGAATTATGTAAAATGCTTAACAAATACAAGAAATATCAAATGCTTCAATTTCTGACTTTCCATTTTCGACATTCTGTACATTCAATGCATTGCTGCAGTCAGACTGGCCCTATGGGTGTCTTATTAGTTGTTGTAACACAACAAATGGAAAATGTTGGCCATAAAAGCCCTCAAAAGGTTACTTTTACTAAAAGATAATGTCGGCATATTGTAGTCGCCTCTTTATATAAAGTTGTCCACATATTAGCCGATTTAAATAATATTGGTTATTGCAAGTACCGTCTTATATTAAAATATCATAAAACGATATCCAACAAAACCAATTTTTTATTATTTTGTAGTAACATTTTTTCAAACTCAGTATTAGTATAGTTAAGTAAAATTTATCCACTTTTTCTTTGAACTTCAAAAACTGCAGTTTTTTTTCTTTTATCTAAATTTACTATTGCAACCAAATTGAATATTTTTAAGACTTTGAAGTTTATGCGATACAATTTTCGTTCGCTTTCAATGGTCTTAGCCTTGTTTTTATTACAGTCTTTTATTTCGCTGAGAAATAAATTAAATTTGTTTAAAAAAAAAGAATGAAGCAATCTGAAATTTCTTTTCGCTGGGATTTACCGGGTTGTTTTAAGATGTTTGCTACATTTAATTCGGAATTTTTTTTTTTTGTTTTTAATTTAGTTTCTTATTTAAAAATAACTATATATATAAAAAAGCTTATAAAATTAATTAAATGAACAACAGGTATTATTTTAAAAGGGAAAAAAGCACATTATAAAAATTTTTCTTTGGAAGATTTTATAAATTTGAACACTACTGTTTTAGTAAAGTTATTTACCATTACTAATTACTATCACTAATTACTTACTAGTTAACTATCACTTATTACTTATTCGTTCACGTCTTAAATAAGATAAATGCAATCCCATTTTAACGAATCTAATGTAACACGTTTTTTAGAATGTCTCATAAAAATGACGAAATATTTATGCTCTAACAATGTTAGGGTTTGGATTTAAAGATCTGAATTATTAAATAGTGGTTCTATGTTGGATAGCACGTTAGGTTTTAATATTTCTCTATTTATAATTTTGAATATTTTATAACAATAGAAGGTTGAAAGTTAGTACAAGGTTTCTGAAAAGAGTTTTCAAAAAGGAATGACAGAACAGCTGTTAAGGTTAAGAAAGCATTTTAACTGTAAATTTTTATGTGACATTTATTTATAAATTAAATTATAAAAATTATACGAATGCATTAAAAATAATAAAATTATAAAAAAAATTATTTTTGTTATAAATTTATTTATTATAATATTTTATTAAATAATACAGTATAATTAAATTGATCTTTGCCATTTGAAATTTTAACAAGAATTGTTTATTTTTATTACTCTCCCTCTTTTGAGAAACCACAGTTATTTTCCTGTGTGTAACAATATACAGGGTATCCTGATATACGGGGTATTCTTAATGTTTTTTTTGTTTTGAATTCATGAAATTTTGTTCACAAGAAATGTATTTTATTTTTTCAATAGAGAACATTTCAAATTGATTTGAAAAGTGTGTTGTGGTGGTCAGTTCTCTTCAAGGAAGAATCAAACGAAAATCGCCTCCAAGTTAACCGATAGTCTTATCAGCTGTTCATGTCTTGATCATTAACCGTCATGAAACTGTTGCCATGGAGACAGCAAATTCTTTCCTTTTCGTACAAGTTCTTTTCAAGGTGCACCATGTAATGGAACTTCTGGTTTAGTAAGGAAATCATCTCGTATCAATTTCAAAAAATTCCTATGCAATGATCGAATAAGGAACACTTAGAATACAATCTAAGAATAAAATAGCGCAAATTAAAAGAAACATTTATGGGTGAAAGCTAAGAATTTTATTTTCCATAAAGCACGAATTACTCATTTATTCAGAATTACATTAGTATCAATTCTGTAAGGCTGAAAAATCCTGATAAAATAAAACAGCTTACAATTATAATAATATATGTGGGTTGGGGTCGTATATATGGGCACCGAGGTTTAGTTGTAAATGGCGAATGAAAAGATTTTATTCATTTAGAACATTCTTGCTCTTTTTTTTCAGAAATGTTCTTGTAATTTAATTTTTATGTTGATATCTTCGAAGAAATTGATATTTTGACAATTTTCCAATTTTTTAAGATAGTGACTGACACAACGTTATTTTACGTTATAACAACAACTATGTTTAAACAACATAGTTAACTATATATTAAAATATGTTTACAACATAGTTTAAAGAACTATGTTTTTGCAAGAAAAAAATATTGTCATTGCTAACAGATGGGGATTGTTTCAATTGTTAAAAGATTTTGAAATAAATAATACTCTAACAGTTTTATTTTAGTTTTTTTTATAATAATAATTTTTTAAAAGGAGCAAACGTATACATGTGCTAGTATAGTTGAAGAGGTTAATGCTATAACAATAATCCAGTCATTTAGCCATTAACACAGAAGGATTTAAGATTATATTGGTCCTGAAGATAAGCATGTAATTAAGTGAAGCACATACTGATGAAATACACAGACTAATATTTCAACACATCTGAGTCGAACTTATTAAGTCAACGAGTTTCATATTCATAATGCAGCTTAACGTAATACTCCAAATAGGTATTCTAAGCTCTCCTTAATTTGAGAGCTTCTGTATTTGAGGATTACTAACAGAGGGGATTTTCATTGCATTAGGCTTGCCAATGTTTAGACAAAAGGGAAACTGCAAACAACTGAATTTCATTTTATGTAGTATAAATAACCTTTTATACAGTAATCTGGTGGCATGAAACTACATATTGTCAATATATTTATATAAATTATTTTAAGGAGACCTTATTAATGTAGATGTTTATGAATCAACGTTCAATGACCGATCAAAAGTATCCAAATTCCTTCTTTTTAATTTACTTATGGGATTCTAAACCCATTAAAACCCCGTTTCCTTTTAAAGAAAACATTTATTGATATCTAGGATCCAATAAGAAATACATAACGAATAATATACAGATTATTTGAGTACTCATTCACAGTGTAAATAATCATTCCTCCCAGAATTAGACATAACCTCAGTGTGAGGTTCAGTGAACATTCTTGGCACCCGAGGGATATCAGATTACTCAAATCCGAGGACCAGAGGAACGAAGGGCAGACGAGGATAGACGGGGAGGAGGTGGACCATGTGGGGATACAGTTTGTAGATAAATTCTTTAATTTGTAAATAATTAATTGTCCTTAAAATTGTAAATATGAAATGATTTCTGATTTATAAGGCCCTAAAATTGCCTTGAAGCAGCAATAGTGTTTGCTGTCGTCTTATGAAACTTGCTAGAAACTTCTAGCCAATACTGCTAATACTAGAATTCATTTAACTTAACAGTTTAGCCAAACATCTAATTGATACAGTTCCGTACAATACGTTATCGAAACAATTTAATATTACAATTAATATAATTAAATATGAGTATTAGAATTGATTGTCTTAAATTCATTTTTAATGCATCAAATTCTAATAAAAAAACATTTCATACCCAAAAACTTTTTAAGCAAGGTGGGCCTTTAAATAATACATAAATTAATTAAAAAACATAGTATCTGAACATTTACGTTTCATTATTAGTTAATAAAGAATATTTAAATCAATGGCCTTTTTTTGAATTTGTAGTCATTGTGAAGTATATGGGTGATCTAAAGGTCAGGACAAACTTAAAAAAAAAAAAAACAATACTATAATTAGAAAATTAATAAAGATAAAATCATACCTTTCCGCAGAAAGGCTGGAAATAAAGCGATAATTTTTTTCAAACAATAATAATAATAATAAACACCGAAGCTAGAATAGTCCCTCTTTTTACTAACAGATAGTGTTTTCAAGATACAGACTAGTTGTCCGGTGTTGTATAAATAACAGTTTTAACTGCAAACATCATTCTTGAGACAGCTGCTGTACCTTGAAAAGATTGTTATTTGCAGTATTGAAAATCTATATCTATTGATAAACCTTCATTCATTGAATCTGCGCCCATTGATATAACTTTGTCTATTGTAAAACTTTTGTTCATTGAATCTACGTCTATTTAAAAACCTTCATTTCAAATGAAAAACAGTGAGTATCATTATTGATAAACAAAGTCATGCTCCAAGACAAGTCTAAATAAAATGTTAATAAATATTTATATAAAATCTCTTTTATGCTAACTCTTAGTTACACAAATTGAGAAATCAAAATAATTGTTATGCGAATTTTATTCGCTTTTACTTAACCGGTTCTAAGTATAAATTAAAAAATAATAAGTAATTCAAGAAAATTTTGAGAATTTAGTAGAAGTAATAAATAATTTATCAATAACAAACGACAAGCTATATTCAAATTTAAAACATTCATTTCATTAAACGAAGTTTTTAATCCAGTCAAATTACACGAATTCCTTTGAAGCATACTTTGTAGGAACGTCTAACACGTAAAATAGAGGTTTAGGTGTAAAAATACACTAGTGAGAGACAGAAAAACAACTGCACTGCACCGCAAAAGAAAGAAATTTAAGAATGCTTTACAGCAGGGCCTTTAAGAAAAACTGCAGATAAATATTAAAATGTTTTGAGTTAAATATTAAACATAAGGAGAAACAGAGAAATATTCATACATACTTTCTTACCATGTGCTTGTTAGGCTAACATTTTAAAGGCGCATTAGATATAACTTAACCTCCTCATACGACGAATCTGTGGTTGAGTTTTCTCTGAGAAGATATGACGCTTTCATCATCAGACCTTAGCAGATGTATATAAAATTGATATCCAGTGATAAAAGCTTAAAAATTATAAAGACTTTGAAAGAAAACAGTAATTCATGCCTAATCATGCATAACAAGTAACAATAAATTATTTTAGTTATTAAAAAATAATAAAGGTTACGGTAAAGTTTATGCCAGCATATAGCTCTCACAGCCATAAAGCATATCTATGCGTGTCTGCGTTGGAATGCTTTAGATTGTAAGGTTGCACATATACCACGATACATCAGATCTCCAGCTAAATAATATTTTTAACACAATGAATTCAACAAGCATAAACTTAACAAACAACTCTCAATTGATGCATTACCAAATAAGAAAACATAGTAGCGAGTACTTATTAAACCACATGAATATATATACCTCTTCGTTGCTGTTACATTTGAATACCATTTTATATGCTACTCAGAGGTTAAGTTGTTGCATAAAAATATTGATCAGCAAATGTCGCTGTGAGTCGTTCTAAAGGTAAATCTAATTGCACGAATCGTAGTTCGATCTTTATCGCCTTGCATGGAGAAATAAGCACAGCATTAAAACATAAATTTCCAATCATCACAAAGTGTTGTTGTTGCTGCAAGCCATTTTGATTCGCATCATTATTCGCTGGTTATTCGTAACTGTAATGGTAGATTCAGTATTATACAGGGTTTCTACAAATGTCCCGTTACACTGTTGTCGAGTTATATCACAGCAATTTGGAACGAACACCCACAGGGGTGACGTTTAGGTCTTCCCATTTTCCTCAAGCCGAATGAAATTACTTTCAAGTGTATGGATTTATCGTGCCCCTCTCCAGCATATAAGCGTCTTTGAATCATCCGATTTATTTCGCTTGTCGGGATTGTACAGATTTTCCTCAGTTTGGATTGCCAACTCCACAAATAGTTTAAATAAAAACGAGATAAAGGTAAATATATACCACAAATGGTAAAATAACATTTTTATAGAGGAGATAAAATGGGAGTATTTAGAGATTTGATATTATCAAAAGTATAAGCTTTACACTCGATTACCAGAAATTTAAATTTTTCAATAAGAACTTTTAAATTTGTAAATTTTGAAATAATTAAATGACTACACAAGTTTTTGGACTTTGATGCATTTTGAGTTTATTAAAAGAGAAAGACACGTAACATTTATAATATGTATACTTGGATAAATGGCATATTCGTTTAATATGAGATGAATCGATGTTTATCAAAAATTAGAGTAACTCTATCACTAAATTAAATAGAATGCCGGGGAAAGTTTAGAATTAGTTCACTAGGTTTATTAAAACATTACTTTTAACTCTTGAAGATTATCACAGATAAAACTTTAACCCAAAGGTCATGTTAGTTTAACTTTCTTGCCTTCATAGACTGAGTTTAAGTGTTACAAATTAATGCGGTCAACCATTGAAGGGTTGCCTGAATAAGAAATCAAGCGTTTTAATTCCAGATTTGATTTTACGTACCGAAAAATGACTGAGAACTTTTCTTGGAGAGAAGCGTTTGTGAGAAGACTTCAAAAACTTTTCTGAATGCTTAAAAGTAACTTATTTGATCTCATAAGACGTTTGCAGCTGCATAAATGTACCTTGGCAACAAAATTAAGGTATCAAGAAATGACAAAATTAATAACTAGGAAAATCTTTGTGCAAGAGATCAAAAGTAATAAATGCTTGAATAAGATATATACGGAAAGGTATTTAACTGACTATATTAAATTGCTTCTTTAAACATAAGTCACGCAATCGAAACAATGCCTTTAGTTTCCTAAATTTTTAACATCTGTATCTACTTTAGTTGAATATTTATTTCTATAAATATAATTCAGAGTAGAAATTTATTCTGAAAATAATTGTTGTTCAAAATTTTCAACTAAAAATTAATCTTAATTTTAGGAATTTTTTAAAATACTAATAATTTTTTTATATTAAAGAATCGTAGTTTTTCTAGTACTTAAAACTGTTGTGTATTATCTTTTGAATTATGAACACTGTAAGCTGAGGAAAGATACTAGAGATGAAATTTTCATACTAGAAAATGCAATCGTTAATTTTAATGTTGAAATTTATGTTCAGGTCAATATTTTTATTTGGAACATAACCTTAAAATCATTCATTATTGACACGGCAGGCTTGTAGCAGCTTCAGTATTACCCAAGGTTTTACTCTGAAATATGATATTTGTGTTGCATGAAGAGAAAGCAAGAAAAAAATGCCTACACAATAAGTCCACTTATAGCATGTTTCCTATCATTGCCCACTTTAAACAACTCTAGTTAAGCTGACAGAACTGAACCCATAATCTCTTCTTTTGAAGAATCACAACTCAACTCTTTGCTCCAAACCGTATTCGATCCTCTGGGTTTTTTCATCCCTCCTCCAAATTAATAAAAGAATAGAACAGAGAAACTTGTCAGAAAATAAAAACAGACAGGATGTCAGTGCTTCTACAGAGAAATTCCTCGTAACACCGTTAATGATGAATTTGTTACAGATCTGCCATAGTATTATAAATTGAAACTTAATGTGAATTTCATTGTTGTACTAAAACCATTAAGTTTTCATATAACTGAAAATATTATACATGCCTTGCACAATTTGAAATAAAAATGTAAGTAGGTAACTAACTATTTCAAATAAACAAGTATTAAATATTTTTATCATTTTATAAAAATTATTATAAAATTCAGTCCTTAAAAGAACTAAAAGAACATAAAATGAAACGTTTTACTGACAGTAATCAAATAAAATACTTTAATCAAAATATTTCGATAAATATGTAAGTATACCTGAATGTTATTTTTAATTCTTTATTTGACATGATAGCAAATAAATTTATTTACTTTAGCTTTCCAGCTTGGATATGTGCAAGACAAATATTTTGTCTAACGAATAAAAATTTTTCTCCTTTAATGAAATATGCAATCAGCTACAGAACCCTTCAGGGACAGCAGATTTTTTTTTTTTTTTTTTTTTTTTTTTTTGCATTTCTGTTATGAAAAAGAACAGTGAATGTTTACTCAATAGATATTTTTATTTTCTGTTGTGAATACAATTTCAAGATAATTTCACTATCTTTCACAAATATTTCTAGGTAATAAAATATTTGTATTATTTTAAAAACTATATGAAAAATATTTAATAATATATATAAGGTGTTTGATCGTAAGTACAGCTTTTTTACCTGTGGTCATTTATAAAGAAAGAAAACTACTTAGTGCTTTTTTATTACAAAAACTACACATAATCTGCAAGCAATTTTATTACAATAATGGTTAATGCAGAATGTTATCATATTTAATTATTATAATACATGAAGCATATCAAATTTGTCTGTGGAAAGTAATAAATGGACATTTAATCAAGGAAGCAAATTTCCCTGGCTGTCTTACTCATAATTACATCCTATTCTAGTTACATCTTCAGACGCGATAGCCCCAACTTCGCTTTCAAAAACGATCTGGATGGTGTATATTAAGAAGTAAACGGATCATAGAAATCTTATTTGTAATATTTTAACTAACGGGATATTTTGAAAAGTTTATTTTTATCTTAAGAATTTGGTGAAATTTAAAAAAAAAAAAAATATCTTGATTACGAAAGGTTAGGATAAAAGTGTAAAGTCACTTTAAATTACAGTTCAATCTGAAACTATAATCAGTATATAACACAGAATTATTTCATTTATATGTCATTATGTCACGGAGCTTCAATTAATTAAATACAATTACTTAATATGTAAGCCTCCGTGGATACATGAGACTCTCTCTCTCTCTCTCTGTATATATATACCACTTTAATGGTTCCCTTCACATTTGAACGAAATTATGCATTTAATAGCCACGATATAATTATAATCCATAGCAGTGACATGTTTTCAAATGTTTATCTTTGAATATTATACTTTATCATGTCATGGTAGCTATGAAATGATGTCATATATCACATATGTTATTATATGTTATGAAAGCATGAGGTGAGAACTGAGAGCCCGTTTCAGTTGAATTATTCTTTACTTCACGTACAACGGACAAGAAATAGTTCGAATTTATTATATTCAAATAGATCACTGTCCGATAGATCAATGTTTTATACTTTTCAAATGTTTCTGTCAAGTAGGTACCTTCATTGTGGACAAGTCAGATTCTGGTCGCCGTCGATCAACGTAGACACTCGTTGATGGAGAACGTGTCTTACAAGAAATGGAAGGGAATCCTCGGGCACGTACACGAGGGATTTCACGAAACACCCATATTCCTCAACTCACCATATTTTACATCTTATATGCCTGCATCCTGTGGTGGCAGGGGAAGCCGGAGATTTCAGCAAACACATTGATTTTATACAGTTGGTTTTACGACAAATTTCTTATCAAATATAACTCTTCAGTATTAAGGTTGCTTTCTCATTTGATGATTTGTTTTTATTTACATGTCAAGGAGGATGGTAATTCGCATGATTCTTATAAATGTCTCTCAACGAAATTAAAAAAAAAAAAAAGGATTTGGGCTAGCATCATAATTGCATGTCATCCATGTATTATTTTGAAGGGCGTCTAGCGTTTACTGAACGCAATTGCGAACTTATATTCAAATATATTTATATATATATTATACAACTGTTTTATTTTTTTCATTTCGTCGATGTTATTTTAAATCATTTAGTATACAATATCAGGAGTAAATTTAATCGCTATTTGTCAAATTAAAATATATCAATCATGGTTTAAATCATTAGTTTTCACTCAGTCTATATTTAAATTACTTTATTGCTTTCAAATATTTTAGATTAGATTGATTTCTTTTTTAGAGAGGCTGACTATTATTTTAATTATTCAAATTTCAGTAAAATATTCAGTTAATATTCTTACGAAATCTAAAATTATAAAACAATAGCATTTTTTATCCTTAAAAATTTTCTGATTATTTACAGTAAAATAGTTTAAGTATTTTTTTTATCAAAAGTCATTTATGTTTTAATTCGTGTTTCCCATCTCTTTAAAAAAGGAATGATATTATTTATTGAAAAATATCTGTATATTAACTCAAAAAAATACCAGCATGCTGTTTTGGTAATTATAAGCAAGATACTGAATCTTTCCATTATTTTTAGACTCGAATTAATGGTTTAGGATATGGAAATGAATATCTCTTTAGATGCAATTGTAAATCTTCTTTCGAATTACAAATTACTTTTAAAAAACGGATAAAGTTCACAAAACAAGTTTCTACTGAGTTAAAAAGACGTTTTTATAATAACTAAGAAACAAAAATATCAATTCAATCTATATAAAAAAAATTTCATAAAGTAGAAGAAGAAGTGATTTGAAATGACACTGGAAAATTAAGAGAATCTCAGTGTTTCCTGTATAAGACTTGTTTTAAAAATAATAAATTATTCAAGACTGATTTATTTTCTTTTGCGTACTGCAATGCAGGTTTTTAATAGCCACTTAAAAGTTTTTCTTAGATAGAAAAGGACGAAGTTTATTGACAAGTAATGAATCTACCTTTAGTAATAAAAGAAACACAAAGGGGAATTATAACTAAAAAGAACACAAGAAGCTGACTCAGTACTTTTAGAATAAACAGGCTAGTTGATGATCTAGAAATTCACAGTTAAGTTGCTTGGAAGTTTTTAAACAAATAAATAAGAATTACACTAAGAAAATTGTTTTAGATTGCTATCTCGCGCCAGTGTGGTATAGACTGACGTCTCAGTGGGGAGAACAGCTGCCCCTCAACATTTATTCTCCGCATTATTCGGCAATATATGTTAAGTGTGTCTGTAGGTATTGGCGTGGTGTGAAAATTAAATCTAGTTGCAAAGGTATGTGGTTTCGAATTTATAGTTTTATTAGTTCTTTTAATATGAGTTGTAGAGACATTTGTTTTACAGGGCCTTCACGCCCCCAAAATAAAAAAATGCAATCTAATAAGCCTCTAACAGAGTTTTCTGACGATTACCCGAGTGATACAGTAAGTTTTGCAGTATTAATATCATTATAACCAACATATAATAATTCATCTATATTAAATATTTGTTAGTGATAAGTTATCATACAAAATGGATGCATTTGTCTCGCATTTTCATTATTTTGCTTTAATTTTACACATCAAGCGCGTATAGTGATATTTAGGAAATAATTTTACTTCTAGTGCTTATCACGTGTTGGCTCGAAGACAAAATATTTTATCAGAAATATTACTTTGTAATCAATATGACACACATAATCATGTTTTATTACTGCTTTTTAATTATATTCGTTATAAAAAGTTAGTGGCCTTTTCGAGACAATAACTATTAACACACAAAACGTGAACACCAACTGGGAATTAAAATTTCCTTTTAATGATTCTATACCATAGAGTTGTAATAAAATAGAGCGCGTCCCCCCCTGTTCTAAGGGAACGAAACTTGGAACAAACATCTTATTTCCTTTTCATAATAGAACTGGCGCTGTATGGGCGATTGGCTTCTTTCCATTGCACATTTATTTAGAAAACGCAAACATGTTAAGAAGTTTTTCTGAAAATTCCAAGAATTGCCTGAAATGCTTCTTCTCAAGTATTGTTTACTAAAGATAAATAGATAGAAGAAATATTATTTTTGCTTTTACCATAATTTTGTATGAAATATAAAAACAATGCAAAAAGTTCATATAAATGAAAATTTTGTTTTTTAATAATTTTGTAGAGAAAATATTACACAAGAAAATTTATTAAAAGAATATAAATGCCAAATATTTAGAAAAATAAATTTGCATTCATATACAGCTTAAAAATGAACCATTTGTTTAGAAAATCATTGTATAATAGTAAACCCTTTTAAACACAAACAGCATAAAGTAATAATAGCCAATAGTAAAAAATAGTTGCCAAAAAAAAACGCCTAACTATCACAACATACATTAAACTATAAAGTAAATGTCACGTGAGGTTATGTTCACATGAGGATTATGCTTGCCCCAAACTGGCACCTTCGTTTTGTGCTCTATGTTCTATATTCATAGACTAGAATCACAAAATGGTTTCTGTAGTGATAGGATTTTGATTATTAAATCCAAATTAATCGCAAAATTGTAAGGAAAATAAAAATTTAGAAAACGAAAATAACAATAATCACGAACAAAGGGAAGTGTAAGTCGATTCGAAGTCTGACAAGTGAAATCAAACATGTTCCGTTTATATTGGTTATGATTATGATAAAACTGCCATTTGAAAAGTCCCTCTAAAAGTTTGCTGGAATGAGAAAGAGGTACAAAAGCCTTTCCTGCACGATTCCGAATTGTGGTTGCATAAAGGAACGATGTCTGCTAACAGAAATTGTGTTCTTATTGTAATGTAAACAGTCTTTGGAGCTTCCTAGCCAAACGTGAAGGGACTTAATCCTACGTAGGATTTTTACATTGAGAAACTATATCAAACCGATAAAAAAAGAAACATATTTACATAATGATTTTATTAATTTTTTAGAAAACACAAGATTAAAAATGATATTGCTTATTGCGTAGCCAATGATAATGCATGAAACCATACCTGACAGTATGCCACGCCACTGGTTCTTGATGGCCTTTCAGAGGTGTTACTATTGAATTAAATGTTGACGATGGCACTGACTGGAAGTAATTCCAATACTCATGGGACATCGAAGAACATGGGCAACATGAACATGTCAGCCTATGCAACTGACTGATCTTTTTCTTTTCTTCGTGAAGAGAGTGTTGTTTTTGTAACAGTTGGAAATGGTGGCGCATGTTTTTTCCCCAACCATTGTACATCATTCGATCCTGATTTACATCACTTTCAACTTGACATGCTTGCAGGCAACCATCACTAACCACTGTTGTCTCAATTGCTATGCAGCGAAAAAAATGACCACGCTTTTATGCTGTTTCGTGGTATCACCAATTACACTGTGCTGTTATCTTTTGGCCGATTGGAAATTGTTCCCGACATTATGGAATTCTTTTTGTCGAACAGTTCTTGTGCATCAATGAAAAATTTTCTTAAGATTACAAAACGCATCAACTATTTTATTAATTTCTTACATGATGTGTTCGTCAATTTGAATAAAATTCAGTGCACTTATGATTATTCAAAATTTATCATATCTTTTGAAATGTTTGTAATAGTTTCATTTGTAAAACGTTGACTTTGACCTAATGAAATTAGGATTTTAAATGAATTATTTTTAGAATTTATGAAATTTTATGAGAAATTTATGATTATCTTTACATTCCTATTTTAATATTTAATATGAAGCTTAATGGTTTTTTATATTATATATTTGTCAATATTACTATATAATCAGCATAATAAAATTTAATATCATAACATATCCCACTAATTTCATATCATTTCAATTATCATAAAAAAATTCAAATATTTTAATAAACAATGTTATTTAAAATATTTTTATATTGCTTCATAATGCATTTACATCTCTGACGTTCACATAACACACATTTCAAAAGTCTCTCAGAAAAATAACAGCCCTGAGTAATAATTTTATTTTGTTAATACTTTATGAAGTTTTTAACACAAAGATTTATAATTAGATTAGAAATGTCGTAAATTTTAATAAACTTAAAAATTCCCAATTTTCTTTTACATTGGTTAAAAAGCTTAAATATCATACTACTGAACTGTTTAATATTTCTTATATAAATCTAATAAACTTACAAGTTAATAACTTACAAGTTAAGGCCACTTGATTTACACATTTGTAGCTTTAGATTTAATTATTCCCTAAAAATTGTAAAATATGTTTATACTAATATTGTAAATGATTATTAAAAACATTTATCCTTAAGTTTATAACATAATTCTCTGACATAAACATTTGTTTAAAAGAAGGTTTATCTATCATGAATATTATTTAGTTTAGCTGTTTTATTTTGAAAGAAAAGCTGTAATTACACTTGGGACCTTTTAGTCGTTCTATTTATAGTTATAATATAACAAAACGTTAAAATTTTAATTAAAATGAAAAGATTTCTCAATTATTTAGCTTGAGTTGCTTTTTTAAGAAGTGTAATTATCAATACATTAAACGAGATTAAAATAAATCGAAATAAATTAAAAATTAGTTTGTTGTTGCTTGATCTGAAATTTAGAGTTGAAATTAATTAGAATAGTTTTAAGACCATGTTCTGTAAATGAATTTAATTTTGTTAAAAGATTCTTAATGTAATCTTACAGAAAAATTCAAATTGTAATCAAATTTTTCAAGACAAAAATGGAAAATGACTTTGCAATGTTTTATAGAGATTGCTAGAATATAATCGTTGTATTAGATTTTACTTTTCCATTTTAACATCAGCTACACTTTTTTGTTCTGAATCTTATAGTTTTGTTAAAATTATAGAGATTCTAAATAATTGCTAGAATTCATCTCACTAAAAACTTGAGTTATCTTGATCTAAAATAGGATCAATTTAAAAACACTGAAATTTTGTTTACAAGCATTATTTCTTTGATATAAATAAAATGCAAGTTAAAACTTTTTAGATCCAGAAAAACCCTTTCGAATTTTCTCAACGAAATAGTTACTTTGTAAAAATCAGACTAGAGATTCTGTAAAATTCCTAGAACAATTTACAATTTCTCCTTTTTCCATCTATGTTTTAATGTTTGTTATAAAGACTTTCTAGATCCCATCATGACCTTCATGAAGGAGAATATCCAAGATTTATTAAATAATGATCTTAATTTAAAATGGGATTAATTTTAAGATAACAAATTTTTTGCTCTAATTAAAATTTTTAATAGCTCTTAAAAACGTAAATTTGAAAACAAAGAAAAATCTAATCATATTTTCAGACACACTGCCTATCGTATAAAAATCATAATAATTCCTCGAACAATCTAAGGTTTTTCCTCATTCCATTCATGCTAATGTTTGTGACACAAAATGTTCAGAATCCTGTCACGATCTTCATAACGGAGAAAATACCAGAATTCCACGTCAACCAAGTGATAGCGACCGACTTCCAACCATACGTGGTTTCTAATGAGCTGTGCCATTGAATTGAACGAACAGAATAAAAGGTCACGGCTTAAATGCTTCACGAGACTCGAAGAGATTTGTTTGTTTTCCTATTTTCCACATATTTCCCAGTTTGAGATAAGTGTCTTAATCTCCCTATAAGTTTGGCCGAAAGCTATTAGTTCCACAGATTTCGTGGTTTTTGTCCATAAAGACCTCTTTGGATAACATTAACACTGGTCCCCCTATCCCATTATCGAGATTCAAGTTGTTACCATTGGACCCAAGATTTGTGTTAAGTAACTGTTTTATTTAGGTGAGAATAAATCTTAGAAGTCCATGTTTATAAGTGTGAGTAAAAGTATTATCTCTTATAATAAACTGGCTCTAGATTAATTTTAAATCCTTTTTATTTGCATTTTAATCGTTAGAAGGAAGAATTAATATGTATATAGATTGCTCACACATGCGCTATTATACAGTCATTGTTTAAAATTCTTGCAATATTAACAAAAGGAGGCACACGGTTTGTTGTGACGAAATTCTTCTGTCAATTAGAGGCAAATGAAACGGATCTCAGATCCCATGATCCTTTGTTAAAACGTCACAGATGGCTAGTTGTCAAGTTAGCAATTACAATATTGAAACTTTGGTAACATATGCGATGTAATAGTTTGTAACATTCTTTGTGCTATTTCTTTAAAAAGTAAAAGTGTGGCAGAAAATGTAATATGGACCATGAAGTTCAAAAGTTTACAATGACTCTCAGATACTTTTGAATTTTCAAAATCGTATAAAAATCAATAGTGTCAGTAACGATCATCCTGTGACTCATTGTAAGGGAAGTTGAACGTATTTTTGTGTGATTCTTTGGGAGGGGATATTCAATGTTATTTAATTTGTGTTAAGATTTTGAAATCAAGCGTTAACAATTTGTGACCTTTTTTGTGATTTAAGTGAAAATTATTTAATTAAAAATATTACAATTCTTTTTCATTTAACTTTTTTTTTCAGCAATTAGCGACTGTATTTTACAACTTTATTAAGTTAAATGACAATGTTGTGTTTTTGTAGACTACTCGTTATGTGAGTTGATGTGAGTGATTTTAAACAGAATAAGGCAAATTAATAGAACTATTGCAACTTATCACAAGCTACATAATTGTTTATGATATTTCATGTGTCTGTTGAAATGGTATAATTTTACGAAAATATGTAAAAAAGGTATATAAAAGGAAAACGTATAACTTTATTAGAGATTAGCAAACATTTAAAAAAATTTAATTAAGCTAAGTAAAATAAAAAAAAATTGAAACATTTTTTCAAAAAATGTTCCACAGATGTGGGACACAGAGATTCAATACTTGATTAATTTTGGATGACAGTTGCTTTCATTATTTAACTTCACATGTTAAAAAGTATTTTACCCTTTTGCCTGCTACTCATTTAATAATAGGTAGTCAAGAATCAATATTTAATAAATAAGGAAAGATTCATATTTAATTTTTTCCAGATGATAGAATAAAAATTAGTAAAATTTAAATGATCGTCATTTATATTTATTTCAATAAACACACAGCTTTCAACTAAAATTTATAATAATAGCCACTTTGATTCAATTTTGCTTTGCAATGGAAGGAAAAAAAGCTTTCATAATTCAATAAAGTACCTTCGTCAAAAATCAATAACGAAAATTCCCGTTGAATCTTGTCACTAATTGTATTATGCAGAATATTTCAGCTAAAAATTGTAAACAGCGAATTACAATAAAGATTTATTCCAATGATGTAGAATTGAAATGGAATTTTACTAACCGAATTCTGGATAAAAGTTAAAACACTTCTATTATCCAAACATTGATTTACATGTTACGCCTGCCTTTTTGGAATTTTTTTCTAACACGCCAGCAGAATTAAATTATGTCGAATAAAGTTATCGTCCCTATGACTTGTATTGTTGAATTTCTTTTGAAATGTTGCTGTATTTTTGTAGACATTATCATAACTGAAGCGTAAAATGGCTTAAAAAAAAATAAAATATAGCTACTTCAAAGCAAATTTTTTCATAAATATAAACATAGTTCTTTGTGTCTCAAAGAACATTGATTTGATGTAAACACTGATTTTAGAAAAATAATATGTTAAAACAGCATTAAAGATATCATTTATGGAAGAATATAGGAGTGGGGAATTGAAAAACTATAGCTGATTTCTAATGCTTTAAAATTTATTCGAATATGCATGACTTGTGGCCCAATGGTAATGAATTCAACTAGCATGCATGAGGACATCTGCTGCAAGGGACATCTGTTTCATTCATTGCTTTCACAAATGAGGACGATTGTGATAAAGTGTGTAAAGCATCTTGCAACGATAGTCATGCTGTCTAGCTGAAAGTTTCACAAGTTTTATTCCATACCTAGGAGAGTTACCCTTTAAAGTCTCTCATCATCGCCCATCAGTGTGTATATACATGTGGGATGCGTGGTAAACCTATATTTACTGATATATAATTATATATAAACAAACCTGGAAACTGCTACAAATTATAATCGAAGGCCGAGTGGATTTTGCAAAAATATGACAAATCACAGGTTAATTTCATAAAAGTTTTAAGGAAATTTAAGAGTTGGTGTCCAGCCTCAGAATGCGACGGGAGAAACAAAAGCCAAAGGACAGCGAAGGTTGTCAAGCGTCTGCAGTCAGAGCGAATGAAACCATAAAGAACTAATTTAAAATGTTTTGATTAGTATCTTGCAGAGCGTGGGAACTGAAGAAGCAGAGAGTTTATGAATAGAAATGTTACGGCAGCGATTAATTATAGAAAAGTTACAAGTGGTTGTTATGAAAAAATGTAAATCAAATTTAATATGATAGTGTAATAAAAAAATCTGTTAACTGGAAGTCGGGTATTCATTAACTCAAAACGGAGTTATTAACCGTGTGTAAACACATACACATATATATATATGTATATATGTGTGTGTTTGTGTTATGTATATATATACACAGTCACTCAAAAGTATTGAGACACTTGTCATGTATAACATGTAAAGCTGTTTAGAAAATATTAATCATATTTCAAAACATATTCAAGAAATGGTTTAACATTTGGTATACAGTATACAAAGAAGTTTTTACTATTTTAGAATTGCAATTTGATCTAGTCTTTTAAATATAATTTAAACGCAAGCAGTTATCAAAAAATATTGGGACAATTTTGTAATGAGAAAACTTAAGAAATGTATTGCGAGCCAATACAATTTAATTTACTACCACTTTTTTAGACTATAATTTTAGACATAAATTATCAGCGTATAGAGCAGAGGTGAGAAACTCGGTAAAAATGATATTTTGCTGATGTGCGAATTCTGATAATAAGTCATTGGAAAAATGAAAAATCAGTTCGTTGTATTGACAAATCTTGAATCTCACAGTAAGCTTACTTTTTTAATATTATTCACAGGTTCAAGAAAACAAATAATGATGAAAACAAGCTAAGATAAGGGAGTCCAAAGACATTTAGTGAAAGCGAAGAGAGATGGATTGTGAGACAAATTCACATTAATCCAAGAACTAGTGCAGTAAGTATTTAAAGAACCGTTTCAGAAATATATTAAGAAAGTAAAAGTATCATGGCAGAATATCTCGGAGAAAGCTCTATGTGAGCAAAGCAAATCGAAAAGCTAGACTGGCATTTGTTAAAATGTTAGTGAAACAGTCGACAGAATTTTGGGAAAATATAATTTTTGTGGATGAAAGCAAGCAAAATTTGGCGCACACCAAATACAACACAGCATATCAAAAATTTGCGACCTTTTGTAAAATATGGAGGTGGCAACCAATTAATCTGTGATTACATGGCAAGCTTTGGTGTGGAGAAGTTAAGACATTATAGATGGTACAACGAATAAATATGTCTACTTTGGCATTATCAAGTGAAATTTAAAGAACGGTTTTCGCAATTTGGCAAGATCTAAGATATTTTAAATTGTACCAGGATACCAACCCAAAAACATATTGCAGATATTTACAAGTTATAGGTTCTCTAACACTGACCTGGTGTGATTAAGAGAACTGTCCAGAGTCCAGACCTTAACCCCATTGAACATGTGGAGGACTACTTGCAGAAAATAAACAATGAACACAATATTTCTAACAAACAGGAGTTAAGAAAACATCGGATCAAATTGCAGCAAAATTAAAAAAGTGCATGCCAAATCGACTGAGAGAGGTCATAAAGTGCAATGGTGGCCCAAAAGATATTAATTATCAAGTTCATATTTTTCTTAATTTATTGAACAGTATACCAACACCTTTTTTTAAGCCGATTTTCGGTTTTTCCTTCCTTTTACTTTAAATTGTGTTCATTATTGCATTAATATATGAATTTTGTATGAGCTACTATGCATTTATCAAAATGTGATATGTGAGGCCATTTGTACATTTAACTTATACATTATGATAAAATCCTGTGAACTTGTATTACGTCCAATACATTTTTGAGTAACTATATATACATACATACATTCATTCATACATACATACATACATACATACATACATATATCTATGTATATATTATGTGTGTGTATAACAAGCTCAAAAATGCTGCAGAATAGGGCAAATGGATATAGCAGATAGATCAAATCTCATGAGATTTTTTTTACTTATTTTGATTAACATGAAATTGAAAGGGTTGGAGTCCAGTTCCAGAAGGTCACGACAAAGCGGAACACTGGCAGTCACAGAGAAGGAAGTCAAAACAACTCATTAACAGTGTTTGGATTAGTAGGTTGCAGAGCATGGGAACTGAAGGATCGGAGTTCATAAACAGAAATGATAAGTGATTAACTATAGGAAAGATAGTAGTGGTTGTTATGAGAAAACGTGAAAACACAAGGTTAGTTTCACGCCTTTATATAATAAAATAAAAATAAAAATAGATAATAGAATTAAATAAAAAAATTAAGAATGCGTAATATTTCATTAAGTTACTAAATGTTTCAGTACTTGTTTCCATTTTTATATTAATCAAAGTGTAAAAGCTATAAATCAAATGTTTTTTCATAGATTTTTTTATATTCATGTTTAAAAATATTTGCTCCCAAATATGTTTTGATCCAAACAGTATTGTACATTTTAACATACTATTTAACAATAACAAAAATCTACTTTGTTGAGCGCCTTTTTAAATGGAGTGATTTTTGGCAATAAATATTGTCGAAATAGAAAAAATAGGGATTCTGCATTTAGGCTAGCCGTTATTGGCAAAGGGTCTGATCTTCTAGTCTTGACTTTACTTTACCCCACATCTCACCCCTGTACCTGGCTATTTTGCTCTTTACCAGATAAAATTGAGGGTGGAAAAATAATAATAATAAAATTAAATTACAGAATTATGTGAGTGAATTGGGAGGGAATATAGAAAAGGAAAATATGCTATGGTATTAAGTATGCAGCCAAATAAGCATAAGTGTAACGAGAAGTATTGAATGCAGGAGTAATACCATAAATAATGTGAAAATAAAGTATGGCAAGGGATAAAACGGCTTTCATTCCACTAAGAATGAAAATATACTTTTTGGAGTGAAGGAATATGAAAAGACAATTCAATTATTATTTCAGGGATAATGGTTTTTTGGGATGATTCATTGCTCCTTTTCTTCTATAAAAAGTTCATTAAATTGTCGATTTTCCATCTGTTTCAGAATTGTATATTATATTTGTGGCACAGAATGTTAACAATTTGTAAGAGGACTCATTGCATAGACTCCAGTTTCTTTCATTATGGGGAGCAGAAATCATCTTCTGAGATTCCTTATAGAATGACACAAACGTAATTCAAATAATCTCATATTCAACAGTTACAGTTAAACTACCCTTAAGTGCGGTTTAATAAAATTTTATGCATGCATATTATTTTGCGATATTTTGAATGCAAATCAGTTACAGCAGCAGCATTCTATTTTCTGTTAGAACTACAGTGCTTAGGCAGTCAAGTTAACATTGTTTACTTGTACAGAAGAAGGGGGAGAAAAGGCCAGGGAAATGAAATGAACTGACAAAAAGAAAATTCAATACAGTATTTTTAATTTTCTATATTTTATTTTATCCTAGGATATTCTCATTTTTAATTAATTAAATGGAATATTATGTTCAATAGTAACTCAATATATTGCTTTCATTTAACATTTTATTATCGAAATAATGCAATTAACCTATATAACACGGTTATATAGGGTTTAGCTGTCGTTTTCGAATTGCAGCGTTATAGTGCAGTTATACTGTAAAACAAATATATTTTGTTGAACATTTAATCAAATAATAACCATAATATAAAAGATACTTTAAAATTTCATGTATAAATTGCAATCCTATTTTAAAGGAAAAGCAGAGAGTTTAACTTAAATATACATAAATAATGTCCTTTTCTGTATCAATTTAAAAATGATTTACAATATTTTATGAGAAAAGAAATTAATAATATTTATAGTGTTAAAAATTAAAGATTATAAGTAGAAAGGAATTAAAAATTGAGTAGGATGAATAATGAAAAACAAAAAGTTTAATTAAAAAAAAATAACTAAAAATATTTTTTTCGTTCGAAAATCTAGGTCAGTGCTATGGATGTATTCTGATTAACATAGCATTAAAGTTCCGTTAGTTAGCCGAAAATGTTTGAAAATCTTGTTATCCACGAAGTTGAAGAGCCATCGCCTAAATGAATTCTCTCGCCACTTCATCCTTAGGCCCTGTGTCCTTCTTCATTAAGGACAGAATGATAAATTTCGGATCCTCGAAAAGTTAGTTGATCTATTAACATTCACTTCTCACAGGCACAACTAGAGGCAACACATCAAAAATATTCATCAAGTGTTTGTTTGTAGCGTGCTTGTTGAATGCACATGGAAACAGAAAGGTTTATAAAATGGAAATGTATTCTTTTGAAATTTAATTCTTCTGATGAAATTCTAGTCATTTATAGTCTTCACTAGCCATGAATTTTTTTCTTTTTTTTTGTCTTTATGATTAAGAGCTATTCTAATGTTCTGATATTTTAAAAGTTGAATAAGTTTGATTCCTTTCGATCACATTTTGACTCAAGAAAGATT
Source organism: Caerostris extrusa (assembly GCA_021605095.1). NCBI lineage: Eukaryota > Metazoa > Arthropoda > Arachnida > Araneae > Araneidae > Caerostris > Caerostris extrusa. The sequence continues at coordinate 14,651 of BPLR01009866.1, read as the reverse complement.
AATTTCATAGTTTTAGTTAAAATGATTAGTTTTAATAAATTATATTCATGCTATTTTCATTATTAAAAACGTCATTAATGTAAAAATTTCATTATGATTCATTTGTTATATGTGTAGAATTATGTTCAGTGTTTTGAAACATTCAATTTGTGATTTACATCTTAGAAATTTTCTATAGAGGAGTTTAAATAAAGGCTAGTTGCTGGCTAGACAAAATAGTAGCATTTTTTATGTAATAAAATTATTTTGTGTTAAAGTCCTGGTACTAATACAATGAATGTAAACTTAAAAAAGTTTGTAAAATAATCTGAGAAATACATAAGAAAAACATTTAAAGAACATTGAACATTTTTAAAATATGTCATCTATCTTTTAGAAATAACATAGTTTCTTTCATTTGAATACCTTAGATATTACTGTACAAAATTTGATATTATTTTGTATATGTATTGATATTATATGAATTATTTTGTAAATTATGTTTAGTTTTCTTGCTTTTACTTTTGGATAATATATTTCTTTCTATAATGTATTACATCACTGAATCATATAAATATGTATTTTTCCTTTCTTTATGTATGACTCAAGATTGGAAATTGTATAGTTTCATTTTCAAATTAACGCTATGATTAATTAGTTCTAAAACAACTAAAATCCTAGTTCAACAATTAGAGAATTCCTAATATTAATTCAATCAATAAAATCATATATTTCCCTAATAGCACACTAGATAATAATAACAATAATAAAAGCTAACTGCTAATATTTGTAAAATATTGAAATATTCTGATGAGCACTTGTATTGCCATTTCAATTTGCATTTGAAAAGGCATCTGAATATAGAATAACCAAAATATTCTAATATAGAGTTGTAGAAAATAATATCTTTCATTTCCGTGAAATATGGCAAACAACAAAAAGCGGAGTAAAAAAACGAAGTAGGACGTGTGAATTTTATAAACAAAATGTGATTCAAAAAATCGATTTGTTTCAAATCAGGGATTGCTAGAATAATACCATCAGTTTGACTCAGAGAAACAAATAAAATAAATTTTTCAAAGCCTACATTTCACTGTCTTCTGTTAAATATAAAAGCAAGTATATAAAGGGCATTTTATACCTTTAGAGGTTAGCGCTTTTTATTTTTTATGATTTGACAGCCTCCATGGGAAATAAAAAATCCTTCATGGAAATATTTTAGAAATTCTCATAAATAATGAACATGAAACCCAATTTTTTGTCGTAGAATTTTCACTGTAATTCAAAATTGTTTTTAAATAAATGTCTTGTTTGACCTTGATTTTACTTTTTTCAGGGATATAATAAATAACAGCCCCGATGTCTTTAACCCCTAAATAGGCGTTCCTGTAAAACTATTGTATAAACTTATAAATTTATTGAGAAGATACTATAAATTTTCTAGTAATTTAAAAAAACTTCTATAAATGATTTTTTTCTTTTAAAAGGGCAAGGATGCCTACTTATTTTATCATTTTACTTAAACAATCGAATTATTTTGAAATTATATTAATCGCGTAAATCTTTCAAGTAAATATAAAATTCACAATTTTCAAAAGGCTATTATTTATAGATTTTCTATTTCGATCTTGTTCAAGGCCTAAAAATTAATCTTTTGTTTATAAATGATGCCAATGTCAATTTCTATTATTTTGTAAATGTCTGTTTACAAACATATTTAAAAACATAAAAATAGAAGTTTTAAACTGTATTATTTTTTGTAACATTTTAAATATTTTAAAGTCCTTGCTAAAAATACATTTCAATTTACAAAAGGGATTAAACTATTCATACTTTTCTTGAGTTGAATAACTTTAAATTTATTCTGAACTTTTAATACTGCAATACAGAATATATACTGAAAAACTATGCATGTATGAAAATATCTGGTTGTTTAGAATAACCTAATGAAAGTATAATGCCCTTAATGAAATTAGATAAAAACTGTTTTAAAAGGTCGATTTGAGAAGGTCGAAGAGATAATATAATCCATTATATTATTTTATCTATAAATAATATAAAGGATTTGTTTCCGCAATCACGCACTGTTTAATTATAGGAAGACATATTTCATTAAGGATGTGTAATATTTATTAAAAATATTAAGAAAGTGATGTATTAACCACACATTTTTTAAGTGTATACTACTGTGCCCAAAAGTAAGACCAATTTTCAATTTTAAAATTCCCAGGGCTTATGGAATTTCGATTGTTTTTCTTTTTTCGTTGCTGGCACTGTCCTTTGACATCCGTGTGAAATTTGACGTCAAAATATTCATTAGTGTTTGAGTTACACTTGGCTTTGTGAGACGCTAAAAATTGTGAGATTGAAATTTCGAACTCATCTTAGATTTAATATTTCGCAGACAGGAACAACAAAGAAAATAAATATGCCGTCTTAAATAGAATCATTATATAGCGTTATTTCCTTCCTTTAAATGTCTTTCATTTATTTCTGAAACTTTCGATCAGAGATTCATTTTCAAAAAATTTTAAATGGCTCATTTAAATCATTGCAACCATATCACCAGAAAATACGCTATCAGCACACACAGAGAGATCCTGAAATTCTTCAAAATGCAGGGCTTTGAAAGCGATCTATGTGGTATTTTCCAGCGACTATTTTTCTTTCAAAAGGACTGGGGTGAATGAAAGGCAAAAGATGCAAAGGACGTGCTTAAACGTCATTTGAAAAATAAATGTTTTCATTCGCTCTTTTAATATATTAAAAATGTTCGTCTGCATTCCTCATTTCTCCATGTTAATTAGACTCTCATTAACAGAAAGAAATGAGGACAATATCCTTTAACAGGATACTTTAGTAGTGATAATATTTTATCTGCACGAAATTAATATCGCTAACAATTCCATGAAAAAGGTTTTCAAAGTTAGATGTTGCTCAAGAAAAGCAATTTCTTTCAAATACGATTATCATATATTTTTGTTCTCAGCAAACTGGGTATATTTTTTTGCTTTTCCATTTACATCATGTATTTAAATAAACGTACAACAACATTCACATCAACATTAACACTTGTTTCATTAATTTATTTAATTCAAATTTCTAAATATCAAAAGTTTTACATCTTGTATATCTTGAATAAAGCCTATAGTTCACGACATTTTCTAAATTTAGTTTTGCACAATTTTTATTATATATATATTATATGAATTTTTATGTTTTTAAAACATATTTTCATTTGAGTGAAATAAATAATTGAAGGTAGTATCAGTTTTAATTGCTGAAATAACTTTTAATTGAATATTATCTCAATCACTTGCATTCTATTGTGTTTAAATTGAAGTCTCACACATTACGTTTTTAAACTGAACTGAAGAGTACATTTTTTTGGCGCCAGTTTGGGCCGTGAGTATGAAAACCAAAGTACTTTTGAGATGAGAAATAAAAATTGGTATTACAGTCAACAATGGTAGTATGTGCTTGTGTTTAATTCGATTAGTGTTTAATAAAATTTGACAAATATTCTTCAAATCTTGTTTTCAGTCAAGAATGCATTCTTATAATGAATGCTACAGAGAAGCACTTATTAAAATATTTTATTTAAATGAAATTTTTCAATAGCAGGCTTTAAATCTTGATGCTTATGAACAGATCTAAAATTGACTGCCAATCGAATGCAATTTCAAAGCAGAACAATAACAGAAGGTTTGCAATGAAAAGTGCTCTCACCTGAGTACTGTGTACACTTAAATTCTTCTTTACGATGCAAGTTAAAAGGTTCGGAACGATGTTTACTAGGTCGTAAATATTACGGTGTTGGAATGATTACTCTGTGATCTCGAAGCGTCTCAAGAAGCTTTTCCTCTTGGCACCAAACACTCAACGATTTAATGGTTGCTGTAAGCACAGTAGACGCTCTTGGGGGAATATTAAGTTCATGTATTCAATGAATACTCGCCTCTCAATGTGCCGGAATATTTCAAAAGTGCATTTTGTGCGCCTGAATACTAAAAGAGAATTCAGAAACTAAGACAAGTTTTAATTTAGATAAGTTTTATTTCTTAACAATATTTCAGCTGTTGGTATAATTTTTTTTTTTTTTTTTTGCAAGTAGACAATTAAACATTTTAGCATCATATATTTATTTCGATTTAAAACAGTATTTATATAATTTGTATTTACATTACTTTAACTTAAATGTATATAAAGGGACATTGAAGAATATGTCAAATCTCTCGAGTTGTAACGTGCTCCGATAACTTGCAGAAGGGTCGGGTTCGAATCCATTGAAGCATCTATTTCAGTTACTGCTTTCAAAAAGAAGTGAATGGATGATAATTTAGACATCATTTAAGCACTTTGCATTGATAGTAAGACTGTCTTTTGGAATTGTTTCGAGTTTTCTTTCATACATTTACTAAAAGAGGGCATTCATAAGGCAATATCCTTTCTTGATCTTTCAGGCTGTACATGGTATAAGGGAGATATGAAACCCATAATGTCTCAATTTATTACACGATGTACACGGAAAAAAAAAGTTTGCAATGTTGTAATTATACATCTATACACTACAGGTCAAATTAGTAAAAAATCTAAATACAATTTTAAATCGTAAACTAAATGTAAAAACAGAAGGATAATAAAATCATTTTCAGAAATAAAAAGAGCCGCACAACATCTGATTAGTAAAAATTAATTGATACAGTATCTTTGTAACGCAAGAAAACCACTTAAATCCTATATTATTATAGATTTTATAATGTACTAGCAGAACTCTGCATACGTCAAAAAAATGCATTGTAGAAAAAATTACATATCGCGAATATATTCTCCATGTTCCAATATATGTGCATACTCATTTCATGGGTATCGTTTGAACGGTGTATAAGATGAAATGCTCCATCTGGTGGCAAGTAAGTAACAATAAAGTGGACATATTTTCAATACTCGAATATATATTATTACCAATTTTCACAGCGATTGGTTGAACGGTATAGAAGTTGATACATTGCAGCACCATATGGTGATGACTTTCAACAAAGGGGATTGCATAAAAACGTTCTCCATGTTTTGTCAAACAAAACTCAAAAAATTTCAACAAAATCGGACAAGCCGTTTAGGAAGAGTGCGGTGACAAATACACGTACGGAATTGTGAATCTAAACCATCAAGAGATCCAAATTCTCAAACACACACAAAAATTTCAGCAAAATCGTTCCAGCCGTTTAGGGAGTTTAGTGAGAAACACATGTACATATATATATAAAGATATTTTATTATTGAGTATTTTTGTCAAAAAGCCGACAAACCGATTGCATTAATTTAAAACAACAATGTTTAATCAGAACATAAATGGTTAAAACATAGCCGAAAACAAGAATTGTTGTCGTAATAGTTGCTTTACTATGGTTTTTTAAAATGATCGAATGGATTCGACACAGAATGACTATGTGTTATGTTATCATTGCTAAAGGCGTGGGTTTTTCTAGTTTGTTAATGTTTTATACACATTTGAAAATTTCTTTAAAAATTTCAGTAGCATGTGTTTACTAAAAATAATAATGGCAATTGATGTTACTTTTGTGAAATCAGCATATTTAATTTGTGAAATGTTTTCTGCATTATCACTTAGTATTCCCCTCAGAAAAAAAAATCTACCTTGTACAATAACTATTAAGAGTATCTATAAGCTTCAAATCTTATTTGATACTGCTGCTTTTTATGATAATACCATACAATAAAATTGTCACTATTCAATACAAAATGCATCGTTAGAGACAATTAAGTGGTTTTTAAAAATATTTTTTGCTTGCTTTGAAATGTCAACTTTTTTAAGCAACTCTTATTTAATTAATTTACTCTTATTTAATTTATTTAAATAATTAATAGATTGGGAACAAAAAAGGATTCTTTCCAATTTTTTTCATCTGCTTGACAGTAGCTTTGCCTGGTTGCTTTGACTGACAAACTTGTGTTTTTGGGTTTCGAGAGATGGTTTTGGGTGTTTGACAATGTTACGATATCGAGCAAAATGTAAATTGCACATTAAGTACATATTATCAATTTTTCATTGTCCATTTCATTATTCTTTATTTTCATTGCAATATAGCACATTTGTAACTTTTTATGCAAAGCTGGTAATTATATATATTTTTTCAAATAATTCCTCGCAAATTAAATGATGCATTCTCTCAAAATTTGATATTTACTCTCTGAAGAATAACTAATCTCTTAGTTTTTAACTTAAAAAATAAATTTTAATCAAAGATGAGGTTCCTTAATTTAGAAATAAAATATCAAATGATTTCACTTTTTTTTTTAAATTTCGTAGAAAGAGAAATAAATAGATAAAAATAGAAGTATGACAAATAGAAGTATGACAAAGAATATTTTGCACATACTATAAACTAGAATAGTATTAATGATATTTTTCAGTAAATCCACTTTTAATTAATTTAGCATTGAAGCCAAAATGGTCTGTAATACAGGACATGTATTTAAGATTTTATATTTCTTAAAAAACATTATTGAGAGTACAGTTCATTTTTAAAAACACAGAATAACATAAGTGAAGAAAACAGATTGTAGAAATTTATTTATATTTATATTTTGTACTTCATGCGCTGGGTATAACATTAGTCAAAAATAATTTCCTTACATTTTTCTACATATTGATCTACTTTTACTACTTGATTCTATTAAATATCTTTTATGCCGTTCTAAGCTTTAAATTAAACCGTAAATCTATTTTAACAACACAAATAGTTATAAAAAAGACTTGATCATTATAATAGATGCAAATGTTTTCTTTTCAGTTAAATTAGTTGCAAAAGAAAAATACGAACAAATTCCTTAAATTATTACCCTGAAACATCCTTTTTGAAATTTGTTAAAAATAGAAACACGGATGTTTACAGAATCAGAAGAGATAAATATGCAGCTGTAATTAGGCTTGTTTGAAGAAATATTATTTTATTTTATTCTTTGTGTGCACTGCTTTTGCTTTGATTACAGGAGGCCTTATCTTAAGAACAATACGTATTCCTTTTTTATGAAATTAGATTCGAAAGAAAATTCTAGTATATACTTTTACATATTTATTGTTTTTTCACGTAAGAAATTTAATATCTTTATATTTTCAAATACAAATATTAATGTTGTTTCATGTTTTTCATTCTTAAAAATAGTCTAGTTATTCTTCTAATTATAAAAAATCTCTATACTAAATTTAGTTGCAAATATCGAATACTGTGTTTAGTTTATATGATTCGCTTTTGAAAATGGTGTAAGTCCATTTTTGACAAAAAGTTAATTAATGATAACAATGAATTCAATCTTCTATGAGTTTTTACCTATAAACAGTTCCCAAAAAATCCTTCAAAATTTTTATTATTTTGTCAAATTTACGTAGTTAATGAAATTAAAAATATATTTATTTTGAAAACGGTGTAAGTCCAATTTCTGCAAAGACGCAATATTTAGTTCAAAAATTATACTACACAATTTTTCCATTTCAGTTTTTTTTATGTGTGGCAACACTGTTAATGACATAGAAATTTCGTTCCTTCACTGGAATTTTGTTGTTTGCTTCTGAATCATAGTGAGAGGAGGACTCCATAGCTAGTGTTGAAAACGGTATTTGTAGTGTGCTCACCATATACAATGCTATACCACGAAAATTTGAAAATATAATATTAGCACCTTCATATCATCATACCAGGAACATCGCATCTGAAAAATTCAAAGATATAATGGATCTATTACCTTATATTCTTCCAATAGATCCTGACTATTTTCAAAAACTTTCCCGTAATATTAAAAATGGCACATATTAATATAAAGGTGTAATTATAGTAATTAAAATGGCATTACCTGAAGAAATATTGGAATAAAAGCCTTTTTATTTCGTTTTTTTTACATATTTAATAAAAATTTCATAAAAAAATGGTTTCATTCAATGGAAATCTCATATTTAATATTTCATAAATGCATGATTTTCACATTTTGTTGACTCAAGTGGTTAAGTCTATTTGAGGTCATCAAAAGTATAAATATCTTTTAACTGATAGTTTAAAAACGATCTCATTATAAACTTAAATAAATTTAATTTTTTAAAAACATAAAATGAGCGTATTAGCATATACTAATATTTTTTTAACCATTCATATACAAACCCTTAAATATCTCCATATAATAAAGAATAGACTTGCACCACTTTCAAAGAAATCAGATCATATAGTATATTCATTAAATACGAAAATAATTTTAAATGAATGTTTCCTGACAATTTATCTTTTTATTTAATTAGTTGTCTTTTGAAAATTTCTAGTAAATTAAACAATATGGCTTTTCATGATTTCATTATAAATTTAATATAACTAACATGTTTATAGAATAGCGCTTTCTACCATCAGTTTATCTCGCTAACTGTTAAAGATCATCTTAATTTTCAATTTCGTCTAATTTAAAATTATTCTCTAATACAAAATAAATTTTAGTGTGCTATTATCAACTTTTAAAAAAGCATTTGATTGCAAAGTGAAATATAAAGTTTGATATTCTAATAGAGAAACAAAATTTCAAGTCATAAATCCTTTTTGTAAAGTTTTTGAAAAATCCATGAAAAATGATAATAATTTCTTTTTAGAAACCGAAAACAACATTTATTACGAAAAATGTATTCTTTCAATCTAGAACTCCTTAAGATTTCGAAATGCATTTCTTAGAATTTAAAACGAATATTCAATAACAAATAACTTTTTAATTAAAAAAAAAAAAAAGAATGAATGTTGAACTTTAATAAAACATATGCAATTATACAAATTTTCAATGCTAACCACACAATGATCTGTAAAATTTTAAATCAATATGGAATATTTAATTCTTCAAATGAAATGAATTATTTCCAATTACAAAATAAGAATTTAGTATAAGCCGACTTTTAATTTAGTTATTCAAATGTATGTTGAAATGAATCTATTTCGTTAATCGTTTCCATAAGTTATTGTTCGAAAGTGCACAACCAACCACCCAAGTAATAAAGCAAATATTTATGAATTTTATAAGTATAAGTCAATTACATTCTAAATGTTCCTTGCTTGTTATTCATGCAGTCACTTTATTCTAATAACTAATAATCTCACTTTTCAATGAGGGCCATAAGCACTTAAGGTAATCATATAGAAGTGGTAAACATTTTCAGATTCCATTGATGATTTAAAAACAGATGATTTAAAATGCTTTGAAAATTTTTTTAAAGAATTCCATTTTCAATTTACCGGGAGCCTTTTTTACCAGGTTCATTCATAATTCATTGAATTAAAACAGCTCAGTTGTTCTTAACTCATTTAAGAACATAAATATTGAACAGCTTTTCTTTAAGACATATTTTTATTTGTTTTTTAAAATAAAAAAAGTTTTTCAGAAAAATTGATTAAAAGGAAAAAACTGTATATCAGAAATATTAAGAAATTTATTTAAAACACTTAAATAAAAAGTTAGGAAGGTTGTACATGATAATAAATTTTTAAAAATGTGAAATTTATTTACACATATTGTTGCTTTTTTTTTTGGCTGATTTGAAATCCTCAATATTTGAAATAATGCAGTTATCCTGTTTCAAAAGTGCGGATAAAAGGATTTTCATGGACAACGTTTTATTCATTTTATATCGATAAGTGTCAAATAACATTAAAAATATATGCTTACAAAAGAAATGTTCACTAATAAGAACGTCCATGGTAAATTAGGTATGAAAAGATTTCTTACAATGGGGTATGAGTTCTTCACATTTTTCATAAATGTCACTAATTAAAAAAATAAAATAGTGCTGCTAATGATTGATTGCTTTATCTTCACAGTAGAAAGATTTTGTAGTAGATTCAAATTGTAGCTAACACTGAATTTTGTTGTAGGCTCTCAAATGGATTTTGATAATTCATAAAATTTTAATTTAAAAAATATTAAACATACACGTATATTTCGGTGTTATAAATTGATCGAAATTTATTATATGACTTTTTATTATTTTTATCTCTACTGCAGTAACAGTAACAAAATGAGATTGATTTTTTTGTCAATTTGAGGAGCAATCAGAAACCAGTTTGTCTAGTTTATTAATAGGAATTAGAATTTTCTTCCAAAGGAAAAGAAAAATATTTAACGTAAATTAAATAAAATAAGCACTTAATCACAACTATGATTACTTGAACTTTTGATAAGTAATTTTTATGGTTATGATTTTTTCTCTGTAATTCGTCACAGAGTTAGTGCCTTAGGCACCTAACATGTATTGCTAAAACAAGAATATTCATATCTTTCTTTCCTCCTTTTATCTTCTTGGCCTTTATATTGGACAACAATCCACAACGGTTGTTTATATTTCATTGCAAACCAATCATTTAATCAAGTTTTTCATCATATCATGCAATAATCGAACATTAAAGTCTCATAAGACACAGTGACCTTTGATAATATACTAAAAAGTTTATCTCTTTTATCCAGTTAAAATATTAACTGCATCATAAACCTACTTAAGATTGTCAACTACTTATTTATAAAATAGAATGTGTATTATCAAAATGAGTACAAACATGTTTTTCTTTAATTTCTCATGAAAACTGCAGCCACCTCGTATATAATACCTACATAATAAAAAATTACCTTAACAATATTTGCAAATCTATAAAATATCCACTATTGTTTCATCATATTGGGATCCAAGGTTAAGGTTTTACGAGAGGCTGTGTATTGTGACAACGATTTGACAAGAATGCGTTAATGGGAATATATTTAAATATGAAACACATAAGAATTCGAAAGACGAGGTTTTTATTCAAATAGAGAAGATGTAATTTTTGTAGATACATAAATTTCAATAGCAAATGTAAAATTTATGAGAATTTATTTTTGATAAACGATACCACTTAAAAATGTTCAAAAATTGTATGTTAAAAAGAATTATATTAAAATCCAACAAAGAAACGGATCGACTAATTTATTATATTTGTTAGGTCTTATAATATTTAAGTTATAGACAAATGAGCATCAGATATTTTTTCTGTAGCTAAATACACTCATGTCCATAAATTAAGGATAATGAAGTTCAGGCAAAGAAAGAGACAGAAGCAAACAAATTTGACTTATTTGTAAAAGTCTCATTTATTAAACAAAAGGTACAGAGCAAAAAAGATGCTATATGTTTGACATAATTAATAAAATTGCGATTTTTACTCCCTGGAGCAAATTTCAAAAAAGAACCTATTTACAAAAACAGTATAACATGGTTAATATGATGGTTAATATGGAGTATGTCTCCTGACGATGCAATACAGGCCTTACAACACCTAGGCATGCTGAGTATCAAATTATCAATCTGATCTTGGGGGAATATTACACCACTCATCAAGCAATGCCCTCCGAAGTTCCGGTTGACAGGTGAGGTTGACGGGCTGCACTGTCGGCCAAGCATATCCTACACATGCTCTATTGATTCAAGTCCGGTGAGTATGCTGGCCGATCCATACATGGTGATATCCTCCAATTGAAGGCATTCGTCTACAATGTTTGCACGGTGAGGACGGGCTTTGTCATCCATAAACAGAAATTCAGCACCCATGGCGCCCCGAAACAAACGTACATGTTGTTCCAGAATGACATCCTGATAGATGTGGCCTCTCATCGTTACACTTTGAACATGCAGGTCAGTTCTGGAACAAAGAATAATTCCTCCCCAAACGAGCCATCCTGCACCACCGTAACGGTGTCGTTCAATGGTGTTCTCTTTGGTGGTAACGGTACCTGGCACTCTCCATATGAAAGTCCGGCGAGAATCAGACTGCAAACTAAACCTGGACTCGTCGAAAACATCACACCAGACCACTGTTGCGGTGTCCACAATGCATGCTCTACTCCAGGTTAATCGCAGGCGACAGTGAGTTGCGGTAAGTGGAACACATCTGACAGGCCTACGAGCATATAGACCAATGTGCCCTAGCGTCTGTACACGGTCTGCCTTGAAACTGTCGTACCGGTAGCTGAAGAGAGCTGACGAGACAGGTCTGATGCTGTGCTCCGTCTGTTTCTTTTGGCAGTAACTGCTAAATACCGCTCATTCGGCGTTGTAACTCGGGGGCGACCTGTGCTGTAACACCTACTCACCATTACCATCTTGGAATCAAAACTTGCCAAAGCCTGGAGATGACACTCTGGGCGATTACAAGTTCCTCGGATACTTCCAGCTGGGTACGTCCACATTCCAGTCGTCCGATAATTCTACCGCGTAAAAAATAATCAAATGCTTCCTTTGTGCCATAACTATGCGGCGTTATTGCACTGAAAGGCTTTTAAAGCGCTTGGGAACAATTTTACTTTCTTTTGCCACCATTCCATATACCCCTCTCTTACACTCTTGTCATTGTGAAGTACCATCCGCGCCATCTGGTGGTTTTCTGTAATTTGCATAGTCTTCTTCAAGATGTGTGTGATAATTCTACAGGTGAAATTTTTATTTTAGAGTTCAATTTCTGTGTGATTCTGAATTATTCTTAATTTATAGACATGAGTATTACTATATTAAGTTAGAGATTCAGTACATACATTCTAGGTCATCTTGAACACTACATGTGCTTCAGATAAGTTTTAGTATAATGGTTTCTATTTCATGGATAATGAATATATTTTACCCTTGTTGCAAGAATTGTATACTACTTCTTGAAGATTGTTACTAGAAGATTTTATATGTTCAATTTTCTTTCTAGTTTTGAAATTATGCAATTTCGAATCTTTTTTGTACAGTACTATTATTTATCACACAATACGAATAAAAAAAGAGTTTAATAATATTATAAAGAAATAATTATCAAAAATTGTTATTTATGTTCATTATTTGTTCAATAACCAACTAAGTTATGGATTTTTTCAAGAAATTTTTCACATTCTAAAATATAAAAATTACTCAAGGCAAGGTAGTTTACAAGGTAGGTGGAGGTAGAACGTTGTTATTTTACATTCATGTCTATAAGTTAGGATAATTCAGAATAAAAAATAAATTCTTAAAATAAAAAATTTCACCTGTAGAATCATTACACACATCTTGGAAGAAGAATACGCAAATTACAGAAACCACCTGATGGCGCGGATAGTATGTCACAATGACGAGAGTGTAAGAGAGGGGTATATATGACTGGTGGCAAAGAAGTAAAATTGTTCACAAGCTCTTTAAAAAGCCCTTCAGTGCAATAACCGCATAGTTATGGCACAAAGGAAGCATTTAGATGATTTTTACGTGGTAGAATTATCGGACGACTGGAATGTGGACGTACCCAGCTGGAAGTATCCGAGGAATTTGAATCGCCCAGAGTGTCATCTCCAGGCTTTGGTAACTATTCCAAGATAATGGTAATGTGTAGATGTTACAGCACAGGTCGCCCTCGAGCTACAACGCCGAATGAGGACCGGTATTTAGCAGCAACTGCCAAAAGAAAACAGACGGAGCACAGCATCAGACCTGTCTCGTCAGATCTCTTCAGCTACCGGTACGACAGTTTCTCAAGCAAGTGCACTCGTGTACAGACGCTTTAGCACATTGGTCTATATGCTCGTAGGCTCTGTCGATGTGTTCCACTTTACCGCAACTTAATTACTTACTCTAACTTACTTACTTACATACTTACTTAATTTACGCCTACCATTAACCTGGAGTAGAGAGCATGTGACAGGGACACCACAACAGTGGTCTTGTGTGATATTTTCCGACGAGTCCAGGTTTATTTGCAGTCTGATTATCGCCGGACTTTCATATGGAAAGCGCCAGGTACCCCTTACCACCAAGAGAACAATTTACTTAACGACACCGTTATGGTGGTGCAGGGATGGCTCGTTTGGGAGGAATGATTCTTGGTTCCAAAACTGACCTGCATGTTCAGAGTGTAACGATGACAGGCCACACTCTATCGGGATGTCATTCTGGAACAAATATGCATGTTTGTTTCGGGGCGCCATGGGTGCTTGATTTCTGTTTATGGATGGCAAACGCCCGTCCTCACCTTGCAAACATTGTAGACGAATGCCTTCAATTGAGGATATCACCCGTATGAATTCCCGCCAGCATACTCACCGGACTGGTATCCAATAGAGCATGTGTGGGATATGGTTGACCGACGAATTGTAGCCCGTCAACCCTATCCCACCTGTCAACCGAACTTCGGAGGGTACGTTGCTTGATGAGTGGTGTAATATTCCCCAAGATCAGAATGATAATTTGATACTCAGCATGCCTAGGCGTTGTAAGGCCTGTATTGCATCGTCCGGGAGACATACCCATATTAACCACATCATACTAACCATGTTATACTGTTTTTTGTAAATAGGTCCTTTTTTGAAATTTGCTCCAGGGAGTAAAAACGCAATTTTTATTAATTATGTCAAACATATAGCATCGTTTTTGCACTTTTGCCTTTTGTTTAATAAATAGACTTTACAAATAAGTCAAATTTGTTTTGCTTCTGTCTCTTTCTTTGCCTGAACTTCATTATCCTTAATTTTTATGGACATGAGTGTAGTATATTTATCAATATAAACTGATAATCTTACAGAAATACCAACATTCTTTTCATTTACTGGAAAACGTATTAAACTTTAGGTTATTGATTTATGTTAATTGCATACAATGA